>APFE031120648.1:20886-45757 GCA_000404065.3 Pinus taeda | reverse complement strand
GTGTACTTTTTGGTTATCAATCCTAGAAATAGGTTGGATGGATACCCTATAATATTAGGAATATCATGGCTAGCAACTGCAGATGCATATATAGGGTGTCGAATAGGAAATATGATGATTTCAAAAGGGACTATTGTTAAAAATATTCTCATATCTGCCTACTTGACCCAACCTATCAATTGACAATTATTAATCACCCCCCCCCTAAATATCAGGAAAAAAATTTGCGTTCTCCTCTTACTCTAGATGAAGCTCTTATTTTTTAAAGGAAAACTGAGGATGATGTAATTAATGGTTTTATTAACCAACCTTCTACTATTGGGAATCCAACATGTTATATGTTAAAATATATGCTTGAAAATGAGGCCTAGGGTGATCCACTAGAGGTTCTGAATAATGAACATATACCCACAACTACAATTCATAATAGTGTTCCCATAGAATTTTAACCTGGTAAGACTTTGAACATTAATTCTAACCTGGACTACCTGCAATGTAAAAAAATAATTCAAATCCTCTAGAAATATAAACATGCTTTTGCCTCAGAATATTTTGATATGGGAGGCATCAATCCCAAACTATGTACACATCACATTTATATAGAAAAAGATGCTCATGCCATTCACCAACCTCAAAGAAGATTAAATCCACACCTTAGGGATATAGTAAAACAAGATTTGCAGAAACCTCTTGGTGTTAATTTCATATATCCTATTTCTGACATCCAGTGGATTTCACCATTGGTTATGGTCCCTAAGAAAAATGGAAAATGGATAATCTGTGTGGATTACAAAGAATTGAATAAATCTAGACAAAAATATCACTTTCCTCTTCCATTTGTAGATCAATTCCTTGACACTCTTGCCGAAAAGAAATTTTTCTATTTCCTCGACTAAATCTGAATTTCTCCTGAAGATAAGGAAAAAACCACTTTCACCTGTCCATGGGGAACATTTTCATATAGGGTTTTATCATTTCGGCTGTGAAACACACCGACCACTTTCCAGAGAGAAATCTTGAGTATTTTTTCTGACTTAGTCAGTGAAGGACTTGAACTTAACATGGATGATTTTACTCCTTACATAAATGAATTTGACCAAACCTTATAGAATCTAGAAAAAGTTCTTGAATGGTACATAGCTACCAGATTATGCATTAGTAATGAAAGGTGCCATATGATGATGATAGAGGGCATAGTTTTGGGGAATTACATCTTTGTCATGGGCATCTAGGTAGACCTAACAAATATTGAGGTAATTCTTACTCTACCTACTCCTCGTACACCAATCGAGGTGTGTAGTTTCCTTGGCTATGATGGTTATTATCGTTGTTTTATAGCAAATTTTGTAAAACTAGTAGCACCATTGTATGGATTGACAAGAAATTTTGAACTTGAGCAGACTGAAAGGTGTGATGTTGTTTTTATAGATCTTAAAAAGTTAGTCTCAACAACCCTTGTGCTAAAAGGGCCAAAATGGAATTTACCATTCTACATCTCATCCGATCCATCAGACACAACAATAGCAGTTATGCTTGGACATGAAGAAGATAAAAAACCTTATGCCATCTATTACATAAGAAAGAATATTACACCTACAGAGCTAAATTATACAGTTACGGAAAAATAATTCTTAGTTTTTGTTTATGCTATGATTAAATTATGTCACTGCATAACAGGATACCCAGTATTTTTATATACTAATCATTCTACCTGTTTTAGAGGCTACAACCACCCTCCAAAATGTTTCCTTAGTTTCGTTTTGGAGCCTCCCTTCCAACCTTCACAGCAGCTTGCCTTGCTTCGTCAAGTTCATGAATTTCAGTGCTTTTCCTGCACAAAGGCAGCCTATCGATCACAACTCGATGCATTCCCCTCATAGGATGATCACCCAGACTTAGTCCAGTTGCAAGTTGAGTAGCCCCCCCAAGAAATTGGGCAATTCTGGAGGGAAACCATCCTTCCCTCTAGAAATCGCGCAGTCCTAATTGACAACCTGTTGGGTTCTAGAATTGCACAATTATGGTAGTCAACACTCATAGTGAAAATTGTGCAATTTTCCCTAGTATGACTGCTCAGCCCATAATTTGTGCAAATCTGGGTAGTAGTCAACTTCTCTACCCAGAAATTTCACAAATCTCTTCGGCAACCAACCCAGATCTGAGCCAGAAATGCACATTTTCTCCAAGTTGTCGATCAGTCTCTTGCATGTGCAGCTGAGTTGACTGGTTCCCTCTAGGACCGAGAAAAACTGACTTGCATGCATGGATTGCTTCTCCCAAGGTAGCATGCAAAGGCATCCCTTGTTTCATGGATCTATTTTTAGCAGTAGGAGTTTACATGCAAGGATCATTTCAGAAACCTCCCACTAAGTGTCGCTTTCCCTAGATTTGTTGCATGCTCATCACAACCTCGATGTTATCAAAACTCATCAACCGGGCACTGTAGAGCTCATTCCTCACATCAACCTTGTAGCTTTGACATCCCACATCACATCTAGGAGTTGTCGGCACATTCAACTCAACTATTTTGGGGTAAGCCTGCTTTCCATGACTTGTGTTGCATTTCAAGTTTTTTTTGCGTTTCGCTTCATATGAACATTGCCTTCTTGATTTCAGTGAATGCTTGTTATCATTTTGGTACATACTAGCTTGTACTAGCACTATTTTAGTTTTCATTGCTATCTCACTGTTGTCACATGCATGAAAATATTTTTCATGAACAGTCGGTGATTTTTGGCGACTCGTCTCACCCACATGGATGTTGTTCTGTTTTCTAAATCTGTCATTCACCATTTTCATTCATGATCATTCACTTATGCTTGCACTTAGTGTCACCATGCATTCACTTCCACATTTGCTTTTAGTTTCCCGTCGGCGAGTTTGGGTGGCCTTGGCCCAGACTCAGCCTCCCCAAGAGCCTCATCAAGACAGCACTGCCCAATCCTGAGAGGAAAGGAGTTGTCTTCCTCTTAGGAATTGCACATTTCTGCCCAGGGACTATCATCCAGGACGATTTTGCGCATTATGAGGGACAATGACTATTGGCCCAGAAATTGTGCAAAGCAGTCACTGAACCTACAATTATTGCCAGCTAGATTGCGCTTTGCGCAATTCCAACAGTCAGTAACTAGACTGGACTATGAATTATGCAGTTCCAGTAGTCATTTAGTCTCCCAGCAACCTAGATTGTGGCTTGTGCAGTCTTGGAAGTCAGTCTCTTGACCTCCCGGTCAAAATTGCACAACCTTCATGATCAGTCACACAGGTATGTTGCAAGTCAACTCTCAAGTTCATTTTGGTTTTCGACTGATATATTTCTTTCCATGAGTGTTTCCATGCCTCCAGGTATTATAGGTGTTCATCTACCTCTTAGTAGTACAAGTATAATGGTTTCCAAGAGGGCAGAGTCGAAGGAACGATTTAAAACACACCTGGAGATGCAGTTGATCAAATGTCTATGAGCTTGCCTACTCACGAAAATATCAAGTTGTTCGTAGAAAAGGACATCAAGAAATGACAACAGAAACATCACAGTGAGCAACATCATGAACAACAACAAAAGGCAGCATACCGAATGCAACAAACGCAACGAATGCAAAAAACGTAACAAATGCACGAATGAAACGAATTCAATGAATGCAACGAATGTAATGAATGAAATGAACGCACAAAATGCAACCAATGCAAGAGGAAGGTTGTTGACAACAAAGAGGCAGAACAAATTTGCAAGCTCAAGCAGATCCACTGATGATAAAAGCAACTTTGGAGACTCGGGCTATGAGGTGATGGTGTGACATGAAGGTCACATGAAGCTAGAGAAAGGAACAAAGAAGGAGCTACATGTGTTTAAGCAACAACTTGAGGAAGAACATGAAGCTACACAGACATATGAATGAGTTGCAACAGGAATAGGAAAAACAGTGGGTGCAACATGCGCTCACAGATGAAACTACACCCGTACAAGTTATAGATCTATCCCAGCAACTAGCACAGAGTAGACATGGTGAGCAGTGTTGTCAGTCGCATGCAAGGGATTCAATAGCATGCATGTCATTAGGCACATGCATGCAATCCAACCCATTCATCGTGCTCACCAAGGCGAAGACAAGAAGCTTGTCCAACTGGAGCTAAACATGTACTTTGACAAGTTAATGTGCATAACCACCGTCACACCCTTGAAGATTAGCATAGACACTATGCATCAGTGTGTTTCTAGTTCAGTTGCACACAAGAAGACCATGCAAATGTTAATAGATGAGTTGAATGAAGGAGCTAAACCAATGTACCAGTTGCAACAAAGGAAAGAATTTGCTTTAGCAAGATGTCACCATGGGGTGCATGCACACCATCATGGATGACCAAGATTGGCATCAACTCACCACCTTCACCATCACAAGCATGTCAAAGAGTTGGTCTCACCACAATGGACCTAGTGGCAATGATGTATTGCATGGCTTGCTCAAGCCATTCATCTCACATAAGCACATGTGCATTGTAATGTAACGTCATGTCAAGTGGAAGTTCAAGTGCCAATAGTTGGATTTCACAGTCATAGAGTAGATGAAGATTCATGAGGGTAGTTGAACTATCACAAAGAGGAATGTCAAGGGTCACTCCACCCTTTGCTATAAATAGTCCCTCATAACTCATTGTAGAGGATTTTGTTGAGCTAAGCTTTCGATAAGACTATCTTGGAGAGAGCTTGGATAGTATTGTAATGCGCCTTGGCTTCTCCACTGCATGGAGCTAATACCTCTCTTTGGATGAGCAGGTAATGTGGCTATAACGTTCCACTGTTGGGGCTAGTGGGTGTACATGGATTTATTGTATGACTGGAACTTACACTTCTTTATATAATAAGAGCCAACATGTTTCATGCATGTTTTGTATTATATTCTAGTTGCCTTGTTAACTCTAAATGGCATATGTATTTTCTTTCTTACACACGGGTGTAAGGACTATTCTTTATGAGCATGTATGAATCTTTCTTAAATGTGTTAACTGGTTTTACCATTAGTTTGCATTACCATCTAACTCACTTTCTAGCTTATAATGAATCTTCGCTCATGTGTTCCCTTCCCTTCTGAGTATTGTTATAGGTTTCCAAGGAGTGCACTCTTCTCAACCCCCATGTGTTAGAACCTCTCATGCACCTTCCTTGACTCACCACAACAGTCACACCCTTGCTACTAACAGAGTTATCTTACTTGCCTCTTGTTCGAAATCATGTTCAAGGCATTGCTATATGACCCACTGTTGGGACTCCTACACCAAACGGTCTCAGGTCTAATTGGGACTTCTTACCAAATAGATCCCCTTACATGTTGGCGGGTCCAGCACTGTCAACATGTTGGTGCTAGAAGGAGGGTCAAATGACAAGCTAATTCCTCACATCTATTTTGAATCTCTACACATCTATCATGACTAACTACCGAGTTGCTCCTCCAGAATGTATGTCTTATGGAAATGATTTCATCATCTTGAAAAAGCTCTTGGATAACTTTTCTCATAAAACATTTGATGATGGACGCTATGTAGCCTTGGTAAGGCACATGGTCGGCATTGTAGACTCATGTGAAAGACATGGATTCTTTGAAGAATACATGAGCTGCACGTTGTTCATCTACACACTTTGAGGGAACCCAATGCACTAGTGTGCCATGCTCCCTGAAAAATATATTCATTCTCTTGCTCATATGGTCGTAGAGATAGACCATGCTTTCAATCACTTTAAGTGGAAAGCACTTGATCAGGAAATTCTAAAACTACGAAAAGCACCCGATGAATCTGTTGATCAGTTTTACACATGCTTTTGTAATCATACATACCAATTCCTGAAGATGAAATTGATTGGGAATTTCTTTATGGAAGATTAGAGTATCTTCTTCACATATCCGAACCCCACTCAGCACACTTTGGTGATGGAGCTACGTAATCACAGGCAGGCATAGTCGCTGTCACAAGTGACTATCCATCTTCACCTCATCAAACAGCTCCACCACCACGGAGTGATGTGGGAGATCATGCACATGCCTTTGTTGAACTGTCACACTCTCCCACCACACCTGATCTTGATATTTGCGCAGATTTGGCTTGCAAGAATGTTGTTTGTCACATGGAACCTTTCCCTCGACCTACCTCCTTGTGTTCTATCGTTCCTTCATATTGTACTATCTTGTGTTCTCCCACTCTGGACTCCTCACATGTTGTGAACGAGGATCAAGTTGTCAATGAAGTTGGTGTTATGCAGCCAACCTGTGCCATCATTCATGATGAGTGTGTGTGGAAATCTAAAGCAGAGCCTGCGGTGAAGGATGACTCCCTTCTATCTACGCCTCATCTACTTCATCCTCACATCCCTTGTGATTCTGCCATTGTTGATTTCCCCTGTTAAAACCCATTTCTGGATGTTTCTACTTCTGATCATTTACAGGATACATCAGATGTCAGTTTGTCATTACAATGTGGAGAGGACACATCTTCCTTAGAAAATCCATCCAATATGTCATCTATCTTTCTTGAAAACACAGAGGGTGAACATCTTTGCTTCTCATCTACCCCTCTGCATGATTCATCGTATCATGAGGATGCTGACCACCATCCCAAATTTTATGATCTTGGTTGTCGTGATCTATTCACTTCCTCATATGATCATGATTTTGATTAAATCATTGTTAATCTATCTAAGACACCAGTCCACGATGATCTATCTATCAATGAAGTCGAAATCCCCCAGACTGTCGAGGAAATTCAACCCGAGCTAATGGTTATGTCAGGACTTTGTTGTCCTAAGGTTGGTTTCACTTCTGGTTGAGAAATTGTTGAAACACTCAAGGATCCTCATCATTATCTACTTTGCATTTAAGATCAACCCAACACCTAGATTTCAATTCCTCCCCTCGAACTACATGATCCCATCGCTCATGCGTTGGAGTAATCTTACACAGCAAGCACACATGCACAACACAAATGGTCTACCTTTGTCACATTTTCTTGCATGTCACAGTCAAGAGAATACATACATTCAGCATCTATATGTAGTGTAGCACAAGATCATGGCAAGACCACAGAATTCATGTCATGCACTTTCACTCATCTTTGTTATGTGGTCGCTTGTAAGCTTAGAGTGTGTTTGTCTTCACTGTTACATCTTTCTGGTTTGCTGGTTCACATAGCTGCCTTGTTCCCAAACCATGCCTTCGCCAACATGGGTCAACCAATGTGTTAGTGGCTACATTAGTAGTATCACTTTATGTGAGATGACACATGCACTGTTAGCTTAGGAGTAGGAGTAGTATTTGATTTTGTGTTGTTTGCTTGCATGCTTGTTTTCTTACTTGCTTTGTTTGTTTGTTTAGCTACTTGCTTGTTTGCTTACTTGCTTTTCTTTTGCTTTTTCTTCTGCTCTTGCTTTGCTTGGTTGTTTGTTAGTTCACTTGTTTCATTTCATAGGATGGTTTCACATGAAACCATGTATGACTCTCGAAGCAATCTGGGTAAAGTACAAGAGGCCTTGGGCTGCTATCACTACTTGGTTATCTATCATCCTACCTATGTATGAAGAGCTTGTTACTTTTAGTACGTTGAAGGAAAATATGTACTATTCGAAGTGAAACTTGGTGAAAAAACAACGCTTGCACGCTAACTAGTGTCACCTACTCTAGTTAGTTGTTTTTGGGTTAACCCTTGTCAGTTCAATCAAGTAGAGTAAGGTGAGGGGGAAACCCTTAACAGGCACGTCAAAGGTATAATAAACTAATTCTATATGGGAAAAACCTCTTCTTCTCTCAATAATTTTGGATCCCTCTTCAGCCTCTGAAATGAATAAGTGCTATGCACAGTTATGAAGATGAAAAATAAAAATAAAAAATAAAAAAAGTGAAAAAAGTTTGAAAAAATACTAAAAATGAGTAAGGTGAAATAAGAAAAATGCTTCCTGTGCAGAGAGGTGATGCAAGTAACTATGTTGGGGTACTGACCAAGCTCGTTGGTACCAAAGCCATGCTTGTGTTCCTATGTGACTCCGTGGGGTATTGTCCAGGCCTGTTGGTAGCACAACAACAACATAGATGAAGCTAATACTTTGATGACTATACTTCTTGTGCACCAATATACCCCTCAAACCCAATCGAAACAATTTTGTTTCCTTGGCTTGGAATGTGTGTCAATTGACCAAGAGCTTGGCATATGCTACATCTTACAATCAAGCTAGTGTGGAAACCAAGAGGAGCTAAGAACTAAGCAATACTTCCGATAGGTGTTAGACTTGCTTTTCACGAACAAGGTTCATTCATGGAGCTAGAGTTCTACCACTGTGTTGCTAAGGGTTGTAGCAGCTACATCCACCCCCCAAATTTTTTCCTTAGCTTTGTTTTGGAGCCTCCCTTCCAACCTTCACAACAACTTGCATTACTTCATCAAGTTCATAAGTTTTAGTGTTTTTCTTGCACAAAGGAAGCCTGGTAATCACAGCTCAATGCATTCCCCTCATAGGCTGATCACTCAGACTTGGTTTAGTTGTAGGCTAAGTAGCTCCCCCAAGGAATTATGCAATTATGGAGGGCAACCAACCTTCCCTCTAGAAATTGTGTAATCCTGACAGATAGCCTGTTGGGCTCGAGAATTACGCAATTCTGGTAGTCGACACTCCTAGTGAAAATTGCACAATTTTCCCCAATAGGGCTTCTTAGCCCAGAATTTGCACAAATATGGGCAGCGATCAACTGCTCTACCCAGAAATTGCGCAAATCTCCTAGGCATCCATCCCAGCTCCCAGTCACAAATGCGCATTTTCTGCCAGCAGTCGAGTAGTCTCTTGCATGTGTAGTTGAGTTGACCGGTTCCCTTCGGGACCAAGAAAAACTGACTTGCATGCATGGGCTTCTTCTCCCAAGGCAGCATGCAAAGGCATCCCTTGTTTCAGGGATCTATTTTTAGCAGTTGGAGGTTACATGAAAGGCTCATTTCAAAAACCTCCCACCAAGTGTCGCTTTCCCTAGATTTGTGGCATGTGCATCACAACCTTGATGTTATCAAAACTCATCAACCAGACTCTACAGAGCTGATTCCTCACATCAACCTTGTAGCTCTGACATCCCACATTACATCTAGTAGTTGTCGACACATTCAGCTTAGTTATTTTGGGATAAGCCCACTTT
This sequence comes from Pinus taeda, assembly GCA_000404065.3. Taxonomy (NCBI): domain Eukaryota; kingdom Viridiplantae; phylum Streptophyta; class Pinopsida; order Pinales; family Pinaceae; genus Pinus; species Pinus taeda. Next base: position 36,599 of record APFE031120648.1, on the reverse strand, counting down.
CCTTGACTTGTGTTGCATTTCTGGTGCTTTTTGCATTTCGTTTTGTATGAAAATTGTCTGCTTGATTCGAGTGAATGTTTGTTTCCATTTTGGTACATAATAGCTTGTACTAGCACCATTTCAATTTTCATTGTTATCTCACTGATGTTGCATGCATGAAACTGTTTTTCACGAATAGTCACTGATTCGGCGACTCGCCTCACCCACATGCATGTTGTTTTGTTTTCTGAATCTGTCATTCACTTATTCTTACACTTCGTATCACGATGCATTCACTTCCACATTTTCTTTCACTTGCCCGCCGGCAAGTCTGGATAGCCTTGGCCTGGACTTTGCCTCACCAAGAGCCTCACTATGAAAACATTGTGCAATCCTGAGAGGGAAGGCTTTGTCTTCCTCTTAGGAAATATGAATTTCTTCCCAAGCTCTATCTTGCAAGAATGTTTTGTGAATTTATGAGGGACAATGACTGCTAGCCCAAAAAATTGCACAATGTAATCACTGAGCTTGCAGCCAGTGCTAGCTGAAATTGTGCATTATGCAATTCCAGCAGTTAGCAGCCAAAAAGGACTGTGCATTGTGTAGTTCCAATAGTCAGTTAGTCTCCCAGCAAACCCGATTGTGCCTTGTGCAGTCTTGGCAGTGAATCTCCCAACCTCCCAGTCGAAATTGTGCAACCTTCATGATTAGTCACACAGGTATGTTGTAAGTCAGTTCTCAGGTTCGTTTTGGTTTTTGACTGATAGATTTCTTGCCATGAGTGTTGCCCTGTCTCCAAGTATTGTAGGTATTAATGAGTTAAAAAGAAACCCTATCGACGCTATGGACGCATGCTGGCGGCAGAGGACATGCCTATGGTATTGAAGTACATTTGAAATTACCATGTAAAGTTAGCTATTTTGCCCTCCCTTAGTAATAATAAATATAAATTTTTGGATTACGATGGAAACTTATTAGATCTTTCCTTGGAAAGTGGTGATGATAAGTATGCATAAACAATTAATTTTAATTTTACATATCATAGATGTCATATTTTTTTCAAGAGCCACTTATTCTATTCTAAATTTATTTCGTTTTTCTCTAAGGGTAATATTTTGGCTAATATTGCCTTATTCATTTTTCCACATAAAAAATATATTCACATGCTTTTACTCTGCTTTAATGTTTTGGGTGTCATAATATCTAGTCTTGCCAGCATGTTTTATGATTAATGTGTCCAATAATTATGTCGCACATCTCGCCCTTTATTTATATCTTTTATGATTTCTCCATTATGTCTAATTAATATGTCCTTATATGTTAATCATGTTAACTATATTAATGTATCAAACACATGGTGGAAGATCGTAGATGAAATCTAAATTCATCGGGGGGTGCAAGGCTAAATATATAATTGGATGCTTAAATTTGTAAACATCATTGCATGTTATGGTTGTTGAATTCTCCACTCAATGTAGCATTTATGTCTCTGTGTTTTTTGAACTCTATTGTTGCTAGCTCCAAATTTCTCCTAGTGGAATAGCTTAAATGGGTGGCCATTTGGTGCATATTGAATCTATCCAGTTTCGGATCTCTGAGATAACGTGCAATATTATTGATCAAGTAGAGTGGTCAAACTATTTCCTGCAACTCCAAGGCTTTGATAATGAAGTTTCCTTGGAATTTACAAGGAACTTGAGCAATGGGGTAATAGTGGTAAAGGGTAGGCATATATAGGTAAATGGAGAATTCTTGGCACAAGTGACAAGCCTTTCCACATAAGTAGAGAAGTGGTTCTAAATAAATACTCTGCTACAAAGCATAGCATTTTTGTTTGTGAACCCTGGAGAGGAACTGGTCAAGAAAGGAAAAGGGTACAATCATGCCTCATTGCCAGAGCCTTGGAGGGAATTAGCAAGCATCACCCAAAGTTAAATTATGTGCGATGGATGGTATGGCATGGTAAGAGGTCGACATTTGAAATTAATGGCATAATTGAGACGAAAGGTAATCCTAAGCCTTCCCTAATTTCTATATTTGATATTATATGAAATTGCTTTAAGACTTAAAATGTCTAAGGACCAAGACTCAGTTGTAAGTTACTATGGGATCATAAAACTGATAGTTTTCAGAGGTTTGAATTAAGCACAATTGAGCTAGGAAGAGTTATTAGGAAACCCTGAGGCTCCACAATAAAGTGAAGCACCCATTGGAGATTCTAGAAACACCCTATTTAATAATGAGCAGTCGGAGGTGAATGAGGAAGCCAATAAAAATGAAAAATCCATGGTAGAAGGTACCCTATAGAGAACAACACAAAATTGAGCCCCTCAATAATTAACCAAGGCAGAGAAAAGAATGGCTTCCTTGTTGGCCTCCCTTCCTAGAAAAAGGATAAGATCGGTTAGATTGGCTAAATCATGAAATCTTATAGACTCTTCTAAACAATGGCAGGAAGAAAGTGGGCCTCAAGAATTTCTTGATACAGAAGGAACACAACAGGAGATCCATTAGGAGAATTCTCCTCAAGATTAGGAAATGGAGGTAGCCCAAACTTTGGAAGGATTGGAGAAATTTTTGAAGTTTGTGAATTTAGAAGTTAACACTTGTTCAGAAAATCCTTATAACCATAATAGGCCACCAATTCTCCAATCTCTCCTTCTAATTTTATAGCTACTTCTATTTTAGAGTCCTCATGAGAACCTAAAAATGATTTTCTTTAAGAAAATTCTACAAATTTCGTTGCAACTATCTTGGAACCCCCTTCCCTTGAAGAAGTAGCTTTACAATTTCCTTTGGAAAACATGGAACAAGAAGTCAATATTGACTTTCCAATCGAACCTCAAGTTGACAAAGATCTCATGGAACCTATAATCGATGTCACCGGTGAATCGACCAAAGAAATGGCAGATGAAAGACATGAGGTCATAGTCATTGTTTCCTCTTCTCCAGTTATTTTGGCCAAAAAATTTACACAAAAGATTACTAGCAACCTAAACGATAAAAGGAAAAGTGAGACTAGCAAAAAAATTGAGTTGTTGAGAAATAAAATTTCAAGCTAAAAATTAAGGTACGACAATTAAAGAAATGGTTGTGGGAGAGTAAGCCTCAAAGGAGTCATGAGAAGAAAAATGATAAGAAAAGAGAAGTCTAGGAGAATGAAACTCAAACCAAACATTAGGGGAATTTTGAGGTCTAAAATGGGCCTCCTAAGAAAAATTTACAACCAAAATAAACTTTATAAGAACCAATAGGACTCAAGATGATGATGTCAACCATGGGGGATGATTCACCATTTTTGAAGTAAAAAAGTAAAAAGATTAAAAAACAATAAAATAATAAAACTGCTTTTTCAACTCATATTTTCAACTTATCTCCCTAAGATTTTACTCAAATTTTGAGTGGGATTACTCATTGGATGCAAAATTTAATTCCTCATCCAAAGAGTAACCATGTTTCATACTTTTGATGGACCCTGCTACATAAAAAATGAGAAATACATGAAAAAACATTATTGCAATCATGTTTTTCATGTATTTTTCATTTTTCATGTAGTAGGGTCCATCAAAAGTATGTGACATGGGTACTCCTTGGATGAGTAATCAAAATTTTCATCCAACAAGTGTTTCCACTTGAAATTTGAGTAAACCCACAAGGAGATAAGTTGCAAATACGAGTTGAAAATATGAGTTGAAAAAATAATTTTTTCTTTTTTCCTTATAAAATTTGATGATGTAATCTAATGTTATTTTATTATTTACACTATTATTTTATAATTTCCTTAGGAGGCCCATTTTAAACCTCAAAATTCCCCTAATGTTTGCAGACTTTGCTGCTACCTCTACTGTGGGAACTCAAATTGAGTTGGATCCATTAATAATTGATGTTTTGACTATTGAAGTAGAGACCCAAATAGATTCGCCAATCTTCATTACGAGAGGGTCACAAACAGAACATGTACCTCCATATACACCTTTAATTGTAAAACCCATCATCCGGGTTTTAAATAAAACAATGGAGGAACAATAAGACACTATAGCTAGATACCAGAAAGAGGTTGTGCCTCAAAAGGAGCATCAAGAACTGCTTCAAAAGTTTAAGGCATTGGTAGCCATGGAGGATGAGACTTGTGTTGAGCTTAGAGCAGCTGAGAAAAAGATTCAGAATCTGAAGGGTCATCTTGGAAAGGCCATGGAACAAATAAAATAAATTTGTTCTATATATTCTTATGCTTTGTCATGTAGATCTTTGGCTCGGAATTACACTTTATTTCTATTAGAACGATATTTACTACTTCAAGTCAAGGCCATACTATCTAGACAACCATATGAATTCAACAATGTTTTGGGCTTTGTTACCTCTTTTCATAAGCAGGATGATCATACAAGTTACTTCTTATGTGAGTTGTACATGCACAACTTCTTCCTAGAAGAGAAGGTGGATGAGAATCTTGTTCCTTTCATAGGGGATGTGCAGTTTCATTTTTTTATATTGTTCTCTCAGAATCAAGTAAAATGGGCTAAATATTATCATACATTTCAAAAAAGAGATAATGGCCTAGACCTCTGGGTTAGAGAGGAGCCATGGGGCCCTGTGGGCACACTTATCCATCATAAAAGGTTTAAGAAACAATATGGTGTTGTTTTCTCCCTAGCACCCATTCACAATGAAGTTCTACAATCAAGACTAGAATACCTGGGAGACATCAGGGTTGAAGCTCTCTGGGGAGCCAAGTAGAGATGGCATGCATCATTCGGTGAAATTAAAAATTGAGAACCTTTTGGCTTTCGAAATTTCTAGCATGATATGATTAGGGCATCTTATCAATAAGATTTTCCTTAGAAGTTATTGGAAAGAAGTAAAGGATACAAGGTAACTACAAACTAACTTTTAGACTCGGTTGCTAGCCCACCTAAGTCCAAAGAGGGCTCTCTTTTTATGATTTAGCTATGTTTGAAAGGATTTTAGGCTAGTATTAATGTTTGGTAAGGTTGTTTTGTTTGAGAGTGGTGGAGCTCTGAAACAATGGGCAAACTAGGATTTTAAGCCATTGGGCTATGGAGTCAATCAGGGATAATTCACTGGATCAAGTCGAATTGCTGAGGTATGAATTCAACAGGCAGGATAGCAGATAAAAACAAACTTTGGGGCTTGAATGGATGATATTTCTTCTCAAAACTAGAGGGAAATTAAGAATCCTAAAGTTAGGATTAGAAGGAAGAAAGGAAGATAGGTCAACTAGCAAAGGGAAATTAAGAATCCTATACCAGGGACTTATTAGAGAAAACTACAAGGATAGAAGAGTAGTTAAGAATTCCTTTATCGAAATAGTTTAGAAGAAAACATATAAATGGTATATTGTTGATAGCAGAGAGAAATAAAGTTAATTCTGATATACTTTGACTATTTTACCATTTAGATTTAAGATGCATGAAACATTGAAACATATAGAAAACACATAAAATCACAAGGATAGAATACTTATTTGTAATTGTACTGCACGAGAATCTGATGAAATGTCCTCAACTTTCATTCCTTTTCCAGCAAAAATCCAAGTTTGAGTACAAAATCTTTCTCAGCTTGATGGCATAGAGTTATAGAGATGTTATAGAATCCACCCACAATACTTCAAATGGAGAAGTATTTATACAAAAATTACATCAAAAATATCTCATAACTACATGAGATTTATTCTAGGGAATACAAAATATCTTTTACAAAAAGATAGAGACATATGTAAAATTGATTGTTGTTGTCCCTTTATTTATGGAAGAACTGGAGGTTGAAACTCGGATTTGCCTCTTGTTGTTGCTTTAGTAATTTTGTGTTGGATCTTTGCTTAATTTTGCCTACTTATACTCTTTACCTGTTTACCAACCTTTACCTTAGTAAATATTTCTATTCACCTTTGAGTTACCGTAATAAATTATAGGATATCGGTCATGCTGGTCCACCATTCTTCATTTGGTATCTTCATCCTAATAAATTTCCTGTATATTTCGTCAATTTCAGTGTATTTTGAAAATTTGGGCTAGACTGTGAATAGGTGCTTCACTTCATGCTCAATATAGAAAAGATTTTCCAAACCATCATACAAAACTTTTCCTGTGGGTAGTGCTTTCATTGTGGAAGAACTAGCTTGACTTTTAGCTTGTTTTTGTAGTTTATCAATGTAATCATTATGAGTCATCAGTTTGTCATTTATGACCAGTGGGCCTAGAAGTCCTTTATCCCTTAGAATGTCATATTTTACCATAAAATCATCTATGTCCTCTTGAATACTTTGACATCTTCTTTCCAGGTTAAGCATCAAGTTATTTTTAGTAAGAACTTTCTTAATTTCAAGGATAGTACCAATTCAATCCTCGATATCCCGTTATTCCAGTTGTTGCTTGCTTTTACTATTCAAGAAGTTGATCAATTTGGTTGCCTCTTTAGGTTTCTCTCCCAATTCTTCCCTGGTCTTATATATAGCCTTTGTAGCTAGTTTAACTAACTTAGTCTGTTCAAAAATGATCTGAATAGAAGACCAAATATCATTGATGTAATCAATGATATTGGTCGATAAAATTTCTCTAATATCTCTCAAAGGCTTTTCCAATGTTAAGTCATTCTATAATGTCTTGATTTTTCAGTCATTTTTCTATTTTTTCTCTCTTCTTCAGTGTAATTAATCTATGATAGCTCATAATTTCTTTCCAAGCTAGTAACTATTTCTTTTATTTTCTTTATTTCAGTTGCTTGGATTTTCATTTCCTCCATGCACTTTATTAAGTCCTATGTTTGCTTTGTTGAAGTTACCGTTGATTCTGATGTATTTGTTGTTGTTGTTGCTGGTAGAGTTGTTGTTGGAGGGATGCTGGGTGCTAAATATGTTGCAATAGTAGATGGTATTGTTGTAGAAACCATGGGTATTACAGTTTGAGGAGTGGTGGTTGGCTCACCCTGTTTGGACTGCAAAGCTTTTCCTAGTTCTTGCTCAGTTTCTTTCAATTGCTCATTCAACTTAAGGATCAAATCCATAAGTTCCTTGTCATTTTGTTTCTTAATTACTTCTACAGTTTGTGGATGTATGAGGGGATGGAGTTTAAGTTGTTTCCTAAGTGCAGCAATGTCCTCATTCTTTTTCTTTATTAAACTTTCAACTGCTTTAACATCTTTGGGATCATGTCCCAACTCAATCACTAGATCTTCTAATGATTTTATCCTTGTGTCCATAGCCTGAGGAGAGGCTTTTTCCAACTGTAATTATGTTGTGGTGTTATTTAGATAATTCTACAACTGATGTGCAATGATGGCTTTATTGGTCAATGTGGAATAAACCATCTCACCTATTTTCTTATGAAGCTCAATCTGATCAATTGGGTGGATGTCTTTGGAAAGAACTTCAAAATGTGTTGTTAAATAACCAGCCATGGACTTTGGTTGTTGTATTGTTGGCTTCAAAAAGCTCATCTGCATCTTTCCCTTTTTGATGTCAATGGCTTACTTCAATATTGTCTGGTTTGTAGAAGCCATTTTCAGATATTTGGCATAGGTTTGAGCCTTGAGCTACTCATTCCTAGCCTTAATCTCTTTGTACTTTTCTTTCAAATCCTGGCTCTGCTCTGAAACTATCTTTAGTGATGACACTTCTACACTTTGCTACCTACTTAGTGCCTGTGTTTGAGAGGTGGATGGTGTATCTCTTACTAGTGTTGTCTACATTGTCACTTCTTGTCTCTTCATACTCCTATTCAGATAGAGGATTCAATCTCTGCATCTTCACATATACCTGGCCCAATGGCATTGTAGAGGGGCTAGCCCCATTCCTACTTCTTTTTTCAATTCTCTCCTCGTTAAGAGGGGTCTGCAATATTGGAGGGTTGCTCATGTTTGTATCAGTTTGGGTCAACTCCTTTGAAAATCTCTATGACCCTGAATCTTTTCCCTATCTCGAAGTCGCTAGTTGTCCTGAGGTTTGTGCACTATGCTCTTGTGTTGGTTTCTGTGAAGATTATTCAAGAACCTATACAAAGGAATCCAGATTAAGTTTTCTTTTTGAATCTTTCATAACATTTTCTACTTCAACTTGTTCACTATCTTGTTCTATGAGTGTTCCCTCCACCCATTCATTTTGATTTGCATATTGTTCTATCTCTGGAATTCTATGATGGATATAGGGGGATAGTTTATGCTTTTGTCTTCTGTCACAGATGAAGCTATGAGGATCATAAGGCCAGATGAAACTCTTTTTCAATAATAATCTCTTAAGGATTTCCTCTTACTCTTTCCCTACCTTTCTGTTGTTGCAAACAAATGGTCCTAGGTGATCCTTTATACTTAACTGAGCTTTCTTCTTAGCTTTCATAGAATGGATTTCATCAGAGTTGATCATTTGCTTGTAGTACTCCAGGTAAAATAACCGCATGGGGAGGTTTTTGGGGAGTTTAAAGGGAGGCAACTCACACCCATAAATCTTGATCTCAATATGGTTCTGGTACAAGTACCAGTCTCCAACCTTATATTGTTTGGATAACTGAAGAATTCTCTTGATATCATCACTGATTCTAGGAGGGGGAACTTCCTATCAACATGGTAGTTACTGGATGCACAAATTGATCAATAAAATGTGTATAAGGATAGGCAGAAGAAGGTGAATTATCAAAAATGGAAGTCCAAAAGATAATTGATGTAGGGTTCCCTCTAGTGTCAAGCTTTTGTACAGAGAAAGGGAATTTATCAGTTTGGTAGTAGGAAAAGATGATGCAGGACTGAAGAATATTTAAATACTCTTTCATTCTCTAATCTCATGAATTGGTCATGCATCTTATCAGCACTGAATGTAGCATAGTCAAATTTAGCTGCAGGAGGTTGACCAGGGGTGAAAATAGATATGTAGGCTAAGGTCAACTCCTCTACATGCTCACTAGTAGTAAAACCCAAAATGCAAGCGATCATGGTGATGATAACCTAGCCCAGACTTGTAAAGAAGCTTGACATGTAAGGAGGGGTGTGTTTTGGCCTGTATTTTTCTTCCATGAAGGTCTAATAGACTTGGTTAATTTCAGAGTTGGATAACCTTGAATATTTTTCAAGTAAATAACCAATGGAAAGGGAAGTGAGGTCCTAGCCAGGCTATAATTGCAACATTTCATTTCTAGACTCAGCTGTAATGGTGAAAAGGACTTCCTAGTTAGGGGACATTACAACTCTCAGATTGGGGTTGTAGTTTGCATGGCATTGGTAGACAATATCTAGGAAAATATGGATAGTGGGGAATTGATATTTGGGGAGGTTGGACTCCCAAAGACCTATTTTATTAGAATTGTTCAGATAATTGTCCCGATACTTGTAGTATAGCTTCAAGGGGGTTTCATCAAAAGTAAGGTCTCTAATTTGAAAGTCTTTATCAGCCAAGGGAAGGTAGTCCAAATCCCTGTGGGGAGTAGTGAGTGGCATGACATTTAGGGCGATAGGAACTTCCATCCTTGGTTCTTGTGTATTCAAGGAAGAAAGTTGGGGTTTTCAAGGATTTCAGATAAAACAGATGCTTGGGGAAGTCTTGGGACTAAGAGACATCTTTAATTGTACTTAATTATTTGAGTTTAGAGCAATTTAGTGGAAGTTCAGTACAAAAACAGGGTTTCTGAGAAAGAAATGTGGTAAATACCTGTTTAGGGTTGACTATCGGGACAAATGGCTATGGTGAACGTTTTGCAGGGTGCACACAGTAGTCTACAGTGGTCTAGAGTTCAGCAACTGATAGTGGTTGGTAGTTGGGAATAATTTTCTGGTCTGGACATACTCTGTGCATGCATGGAAGCAGAACTTTCTTTTTTAGGTAAAAAGAGAAAACCATGAATATTTTTGTTTTATGTACAGAGTCAATGACCTTTTGAAATTTTGTGGGTGAATGGAAAATGACAGTTGGACTTAACTGACTGATGGGACACTTTGTCGTTTAGCGAAAGCTGTAAGCGAGATCGATAATGGTTTTCATCGCTCAACTTTTGGGAGGTTGGTGGTTTTGGTGGAGGGTTGCACGATGCCACAAATGGGATGATACATAGCATCAGCAAAAAGTCAAAACAGCTTTCATCACATGGTTAACGTTCGACCAAAAGGCCTGCGCAATATGAGCGAGAGTCGTCAGATGAGAGAGGGCAAATCGAACAGCAGTCTGCGGTGGAAAGTGTTAGGGAGTTAATGGAGGGGGGTTGCTGCATAATTAAAATAATTAAAATGACTTAATTATATTGGGGATGATGGTATTAACGGAGAGGTTATTAATTAGTCCAGATGACTAATTAATCCCTTTTTTAATGTGTCGGGAGGTTTGGCTCTTAATTAATCGCGATTCGATTAACTAATCCAATTTAATTAACTTTATTTATGGTTTATTTTTCAAACCATAGGGACGGGATATATATTGATTTTGGGATTTTTATTAATAACACGAGAAAAGGTAATTTGTTTCGGGAGTTAAATAAATAATAAGAATTAAGAGTTAATATGACCATGGGAAAAGAAAACGCACTAAGTAAATGTTTCCAAAAATGCATTCATCATCCAACATTATGACCTAGGAAAAAATGTGTTTGGGGGGTTTTATAAAGAACCATTATTTTTCCTAAGTAAAAGAGTGATTTTACCTTAGGAAAAGGATTTGAAGGAAATGAATGAATTATGAAGGGGGTGACTTTTGATGAAGGGGTTTTAGCACTTAGGCCTTACAAGTTATTGGGCCGAGGGTCCGGTCCCTCCAAAAGTCAAAGAAATACTCTGAGCCCCTTTAACTTTCAGGTTGTTGGTGCCTTTAGTACTTATGGGAAATTAGTAAAATTTAGGGAAAAAATGAGTGAGGAAGTTAATTAGTTTGACTTTTGTCCATGATGTAAATGTCTTCATTGCCATCCATATCTTTAAGTTCTTTTGATGATGAAAGTATATGACTTGATATCTGGATAATCATTCATCATACATAATTTTGCAACCAATCATCTACTTACCCTACCTACTTATCCTGCCATTTTTTCTTCTTTTATTAGGGTGCAATTAAACTGGAAAACCCTTATCAAAACCTTTTCTTTTCTCTTACAATGGTATTCTAACTAAGTCTAACCTTATTACATCCAAGGGCTCAGATTAAACTATTAATATCCTTTTATTCACTCTACCTATCTACTAATCTACCAAGATTAAACAGTTTGGTCAAATTTTATTCTCTATCTCTAAGCATGAAATTCAAAACATGGAATAACCAAGACTAAACTATTTTGTTACTATGGGTTGTGGCATAACAACACTTTGCACACAATCATTATTTGTACAAAAATTAAAATAGTAGTGCCATTTGGACTTGCACACTTTCATGGTCTTTTTATTTTTCTTGGGGTTCATTTTTTATTTTTTCTGACCTTTTCATTTTTTTTGTCCTTTTATTCTTTTTCTAGGACATACCCTCTTTACATTTTTTTTATTTTTTTATTTTTTACAAATAAGGAAAACTTTTGCAACAATCAAAGGTATGTACATATTTCAAAGATAAACCAAGTCAATCATGATATATGACACCTATTGGTATAGGAACATAACAGGGCACGTGATTATGCTCATCCAGTGTTGGAAGAAGGTCCTAGTTGGATGGGGTGTAGATACAGATGCCCCATAATATGGTGTCCTCAATCCTCCTACAAATATTAATATGACTTGACAGAGGCAGGTAAGTATGTTTCCTTTCAATAAATCTCGAGTAGGAATGAATTCCAGCATGTAGGAGAAGAGCCTTACCCAGCCTATTCCCTAACTACTCTTCATGTCAATCATTTCTTTCATGAGGTCATGCAAAAAGATAAGCTGGGGGGAGTTTGGGTTCGTAATTGATACAATTTTCTTATCTTATTTCTTATTTTTATGTTTGTTTTCTAGGATGTTTCATGTGTAGAATGTGATAACTCGCGCAATATAGATCCTAGAAAGGAGTCAATGGATTTTCATTATTTTATCTCTTTTGAATTTATTTAAATTATGAAAGGTACAATTTATTTATGATTTGAACCGTTATTTGAATAGGGATATATGATACCAGATGTTATTCCCTAGAATAGCGAAGGAAGAATGGATTATGTGGGGTTGTTCAAGTTAATTATAGCCAGCTAAATGAGATTGACTTCTATACTAGATGAATAATTTGGAGAAAATATCATGACCCTTCTATTCCGAGAAACGATGGAGATTTTTGTAATTTAAATAGAGTATCCTGAGAATATTCATATTATCATGATCGCTCTGTATTTGAAAATAGGCTCAATTTGTAATATAAGAATGAGGGATTGAACCTTAGTAAAAATGAAGAAGGATTTCGAGATATAATCATTTTGATCTATATTGTAAGTCTCTACAAACATTCCTTGTAATTCACTCATTATAATTTAATGGAGACTTTTTTGGTTCAACTTTAACTTATTGCACTGAGTTAGCTTGAATTCCAGCAATTTTTGTCCCAGTCCTGGAACTACTATTGTACTTTATTGTATCAATAAGTTTGGTAGTTCTTGTTATTCAATTATTTAGTTGTTCTCGAGATATACTTGTTGTTAATTAGATTCATTGTTAAAGTGTGTGTTTTTGCAACAATTATAGTTGAATATCATTGAGTTAGATTTACTACAATTGGTTCTTTGGAGTGATTATTTTTCCTTGTTGTTTCCTGTTGATTAATGTAGAATTGTTAATTCTTATGATTTTTTATCATTTCTAGTGAATTCATCACTAGCTATAGTGTTGTTCTTTTCTTGTAGATGCAGTTCCCTAGGAAACAACTTTGTATTCAATTGGATTTCTTCACTAATTTTTGTAGGATACTTAACAATTTGATTCCTTTAGTAGTCTTGATTTTTCAATATTGCAGTCTAGAAGCCAAGTATGAGTTGTTTCTTTTATTGAGTGTGTGTTGTTCCTTTCATTCATATGCATTTGCTTTTCGTAATGTTCATACAACTTGGGTGATATTAGCATTATCTATTGCACAAACTGTGTGGACAACCATGAAAAAAATAGACGAAACTCTGGGTTGACAATTTTATGTGTAGAGGTTAGTTGGTCCTTTAGAAACAACAAAACACCCCAACAACATCTTGGGAGGATAAAATTGTTTACAACAAAATTACATTTTTAACTAAAAAAGACAAAGGATGCAATAATATTATGACCAAGACTATGATAAAAATAATGATAATTGTTATATCAAACATGTGAGGGAGACCATATCAAGCTTGTAAAACATACAAGCAAACTATGCCAAAAAGTTTTAATAGGTTTTACCAAATTGTTGCAATGATACTATAACAAAGGCTATGAAGATATCATGACAAAGGAGCGATGGAAACCATGAAAAAATTTGTATTGAAAGATTAATACAATGTTGTATAAAAGGTATATCAAAATATAGAAAATGAGGTTATATATACACAAATGGAAAACTTTTATCAATATTGAATCAAAGGCATATCAAAACACAACAAACGAGGATATATATCAACATGCACAAAACTTGTATCAATGTTGTATCAAAGGTATACTAAAATATTGCAAATGGAGTGGCATATCAATGCATATGAACATTGTATTAACAATATGATAAAGGGTTATTTATTAATTACATGTGATTAAGTTATTTAAATGATGTGATGGGGGACTACAAGGGAACAAGCGATGTGATGCACATGTTATATTGAGTATGCAAAGGGTTATGTATACCAGTGATATGAAGGTTATATAAATGATGCAATAGGAGGTGATATATCAATGCACTTAAATCTTATATCAACATTATGGTGAAAGGTGTATTAAAACAATGCGGTGATTTGATATATCAGCACACCTAAAGCTTGTATCAACACTGTGGTGAAAGGTTATATTAATAATATGTAGTGGAGATTACATTAAAGCTAGGAAATGGATAAATAGCAAACAATGTGATGGAAGTAGGTGTTAAAATATATTGTGGTGGATATTTCAAATAGTGCAATGAGAGGATATATCAAGGCAACGATCAGGTTTTATAATATGTATGAGATGAGACTAGTGATAAGTTTATTAATTCCACTGATATTATATATCAATGCATGCAAGGATGTATCAGTGCATGCGAAAATATTTACATTAAATGCATGTGTTGGATAACATATCAAAAAGGGGTTGTGATGATATTATGTCTAAGGAAGTGATAATTTTATGATGAATGTTGCATTGATATTTATATGTCAAATAAAATTATTGCACTTGTCAATTCATAGATGGAGAATGGCAATTCTCCATGATGGTAACTTAAATAATTATGAAGATGGTTAGGATAATCTCTCAGCCTCTTTTGTGCTAGATGTGATATACATCTAATCATGGTCCATCCTCATCATCATGAAATTATTAAAAGGTGGTAACTGATATGGTAGAATACCTAAATGGAAACAAACCATATTTGAAATTGAATATGTTACACAAACCATAATATAGATAGACAACAAAATAAAAATAGGATCAACACTAACCAGTATGCAAGCATTAGGATTTACTATCCACTATGTAGTGGGACTGCTAGCAAAGATAAATTTCCTACTATTGAGCTCCTAAATCCTCACGGTGCATTGGGGAACAATCAAGAGCAGTCACAGTTGAGCTAGTTATTGAAGAATATGTGGGAAGGAACTAAAGGATTTGTTAATTCCTGCAAACTATTTGTTTAGGACACTATTGGTTGTGCTTGTATTGCATATATGCAATGTTTTCCATACCAACAATTAGATTGTCTAAAAATTCAATGCATTGGTGATAGGGTTAGTTGTTTGGCAATATATCAATAGTGGGAATGAGATGCATATACCATTATTTTAGCACCCACTAGCTTGATCATGGCAATGATGGTTCGATCTGAGATTGATTATTCCTAAATACATTCTCAGTGGCCATGGGCTCTATGTGAATGGGTTAGAATCATAGAAAATTTTAGGGGCGAATGTTCGCCCTTTGGCGAAATTGAGGGGTTTTAAATTTTTAGTGGGCAACTATTTTGTATCATAGTACATTTTTACAAATCACCTCAAATAGCCCACCTTATTTTAAGGGAGAGGGTAAAAAAGGTAAATTTAGCCCTTGAAATTAGGAGTTACAACCTTCCATTCGCCCATTTTCAAGAATAGGTTTTATTTAAGTGAATCCATTGGCCCATTTTCAAGATAGGTTTTATTTAAGTGAATATGGGCCAAATACCATATTTATAAAAGAGGTATGGTAAATTAATAAAAATATAAATAAATGAGAGGTATGGTAAATAAATAAACATTTTTTATATTTACTCCATAAGTCACCTTATATACATGCAAGGGTGTAAACAAATAAAAATATAAGTAAAGTGGAGGTATGGTAAATAAATAAAATGTCTTTTTATACTTACTCAAAAGGTATGGTAAATAAATAAAAATAAAAATAAAATAGATGCATGGTAAATAAATAAAACCTCTTTTTATATTTAGTCCATAACCCTTGATCTATTTATGAAGGCTCAAGAAAGAGGTTTTATTTAAGTGAATCCTATGGGCCAAATACCATATTTGTAAAAGAGGTATGCTAAATTAATAAAAATATAAATAAATGAGAGGTATGGTAAAGAAATAAAAGATTTTTTTATATTTACTCCATAAGTCACCTTATATTTACGAACACTCAAAAAATGCCTTATATTTAGGTGAAACCTA
>APFE031120648.1:7923-19651 GCA_000404065.3 Pinus taeda | reverse complement strand
GCTCCAAGGACGGTTGGCCAAAACACAAAAACGAAAGAAAACGCCCGATCCACTCCAAATTTTGGCCAAAGCCTCTTTGTCTGAGCATGGTACTTGATTGGGGACTCCCAGCCCAAATTTCAAGAAATTTGGAGAAAATTTTGTCATTTGTGAATTTTTTGTGCAATTTACAGGTTTTGGCCATTTGAAACGCTGCGCTCCAAGCGCGACTATTTTGGAGGACTGCTTGGAATTTTGAAAACTTGGCATTTTTGGAAAGGGAATGCAAAGAGAAAAATTACCAATACTTGGGAGAAGCTTGATTTTGAGATTTGAGCCTCCAAAAGCTCAAAATACATCAAAAAAATGACTTTCTGCCCACTTTTTGAGTTGTAGAAAGTGACCTTGGGAGAAATGGTTTTTGAGGGGGCAAAACAACTCCAAATTCAGAAATTCCACTTGGTATGGAAAGTAGACAGACGAAGCTTTCCAATGAGCCATCTTGCACCTGATTTGGACGAGTGGAACCCACTCAAAAGTTGTTGCAAAGGGGCGCGGCAGTGAGAGCCAACTTTGCCAGAATTGACCTTTTTTGTGAAAAAACACTGTTTTGACTATGGTTGACCATTTTTACTTGTAGATGATGGATAAATGTAATATTTTCATGGCACTTTGATAGATTTTACCTCTCTTTACTCTTCTAGAAGCTTCCTTGATGTAAAAAGTGAATAATTAATGCATGAATCAGTTAGCTAAGTAATAGAGGCAAGTTTTTGAGCTGCCTATTATCTAGTGCTTAGTTTGGAATTAGTTCAAACTGCTCCTAGAAGGATGAGCTCGACCCCTAGAGGCAAGGGAAGAGGTTAGCTTGCCTATATTATGTGTTTTCTTAGTCATTTTGAGGGGTTTGAAGGTTGGACTCTTGTGGAAAGTTTCATTGTATATTGTACATCTATCTTTGCAATTTAAAGAGGAAGAAGGCTAGGGTTTTGCAGACATCCTTGTGGATTCTTGTGGATTTTGTTGTGTTGATGGTGTGTTCTCTACATGTTCTTGTAAGTCTGTTTATGTATTCCACATCTCTCTTTTGCTTCTATTTGGACAGATGAAGTGGTAAAGTTTGAATTCATGCTTTGACATGCTCAGTTTTTTAGTTTGTTTCAAAATTTATGTTTTCTACTGTCTAGAGAGGATTCAAATGGTTGTTTGCCCTCTTTAGCTCCTTCTCTATCATCCCTGATCATCCATCTCAGATTAAGACATCAGTGCTCACTCCTACCTTGCCCCAAAGATCCCCCTGCAAAAACTGTGCTCAATCCTTGCACCCTGAATTGCACTCCCTTCAATTGCCACCAAAAAACCAAAAATCTTTAAATTAAACCCCCTTATCAATTTACTAGCCTAATATCTTTGATCCTAATTGGTCAGCTTATCATATTGAAAGATCTACCGAATCTGACCCAAGAGAGCCTTCTCATAGCTCGTAGGGCTAGCTACAAGGTGAAATGGTTTGATGTAGCCTTGAGAGTTTGTCTATCTCAGCCTAGGTGAATTCCAAGCGCTAACATATTGGCGACCATACTGGGGAGAACAAACTTATCATTTGCTCATTGACGTGTTATTTCATAAGTCTTATACGGAGTCTGAAGATACACCAGGTAGCCTTCGAACACACTCTTGTTTTACATCAGCGTTAGTAGATAAACGCTTCTTCATTCGATCTCCGTGAGCTTGTGAAAGTAGCGCTTCATTGGCACTTTTATCCCAGTATAATTGTTAACTCTAAGCTGTGGATGATAGGTTGAGAGTTTTCATAGGCTGAATGGTTTTTCTTTCCTAGTCTTCTTGAGAAAAACAAGCTGGCTATTAATCCTAGACCCATTTTCAAATCTCATTCATCTCCAGCTATTATCAAGTATTTCGAAGATCTAGACTTTGACGAAAGCTTTGAGTTGTCCTTGTTTAAATCCAAATCCGAAAGTGCGCTCGACTCTCTAGTCCTTGACCCTGATTTTGCAGCTGTTATTGAATTTGAGAGACACAACAAGTTGGTCAAAAATTTCATCTTGAGACATCTCCAGACACGTATTCAAGCTACTACCCTTGCTGATTTTCTTGAGAATATCTCTGATAATATTGGATCCACTCTCACAGCTCACGAAGTATCTTTTCCTCCATTTGTTTCAGTCTCGCCTATAATCACCTATCCTGAATCCACAGTCAGTTCTCCTTCTACATCCCATACCCCTCCTACACCTCCTACCCCTCTGACTCCCCCAACTCCACAAACTATAGCTCCTCTTATCACATTCCCCGCTATCACAGCTCCTCCTCCTCATACTCACCCTACTCCCCCTCCTAAAGCAATGGCTGCCCGATTTTCTCCCCTTGCTCTTCCCAAAAATCTTCATGATATGCCGGCTGATTATCAAAGCAAAATCCCTATGTTTGATGGCACTCCTCAAAGTGTCTCGGCTCAGCAACATATAGACAGGATGACAACCTTCTTCGATCTATATGAGATAGGTGAAGAAGATGTTACTATGCGGCTGTTTGTTCAGACATTTGGAGGGGAAGTTAGAAAGTGGTTCAGAGGGTTGACATCCGGAAGCATTACCTCCTTGGATGCACTTCAAAGGAAGTTCTTAGACCGTTGGGAAATAAGAAAAGATCCACTTCAAATTAATGTTGAATACAACAACCTCAAGCATAATCCGGGTGAGTCTGTTCAATATTACATAATCAAATTCAATACAGTTTACAATGCTATTCCTGATGATTTGAAGCCGTCAAGGAAGTCAGCTCTACTTAAGTTCCCGGATGGCTTTGATCCGGAGATGGCCTACTCATTGAGAGACCGAGATCCTCCCACCTTGGAGGATATGCAAAAAATTGCAGTCAGCGTTGAGGCAAACTTAAATGACAAAAGGGCAAGAATGAAGGCCGAGAAATGAGTCACAATCAAAGAGGAAGCATCCACCTCGAATCAGCTTCTTCGTGATGTTGAACAGATAAAAAGGGAACTTGAAAATGTTAGTCTTGGCAAGCCTAAGCCTCAGATTCGTAATCCAAATTTCAGAGGTCCACAGCAGCCCCAATATAGAATCAAACAGCGGGATACAAGAGCACAGGAGGCAGCCGCTCAACAGCAAATTAAACCTCCATTTTAGCAAAATTTTGTTACTCAAGAATCGAAGGATGAAGGTGATAATGTTGGAGAAGAAAATCACTTCTTCACTCCTGATGATCTGCCCACGTATATTACAAAAGAGGAAGAGTTGGTAAGTGATTCCGTGATTCCCCAAGATGAGCATTATATTTTGTCAAACGATGCAGCACTTCAAGAAGAATCCGAAGAGTATCAAAGAGGTTATTTGCATGCTTTATCAGCTCAGCAAGGTCAGCAAAGGCAATTAAGAAACCGAGTGGTTCCCATAAATCCCATCCAAAAGAGAGCAGAAGCTTCAGCAAAGAATGGTTCTGTTGTCCCGCAGAAAAAAGGCAAAGAAATAAGTGATCCTTCAGTAGGCCAATCATTATCAGCAAGCAAAATAGACCAGCCATCAAATGCACCAAGAGATAGAGGTGAAAAAAGAGACAATCCAGCTAAAGAAGGTGAGAAGATTTCAGCTTTCAGTTTGGAGAATGAGGTTGCAAAGTTGAAGGTGTTTATTCCCTTGACGGAAATCATGAAGAACAGCACCTACCGAGGCCAAATTTCCAAGATGCTGAATTTCGATCCAATGCTAGACACTGTAAACGTAGAAGATGATCAGCCTGAGCTAATTTTTGGGCCAGCTTTAAATGGTGAGTCTCCCGAGAGTGATGTTCCTCCATTCTATATCAGTTTGCGACTACATGAGTATGTGCTACACAACGCCATGTTTGATTCGGGAGCTTCACATAATTTGATGCCCAAAGCGATTATGGAGAAGCTGGGATTTGACATCACTAGGAATTATCATGATTTGTATTCGTTTGACTCCAACCGGGTGAAATGTATTGGTTTGATCAAGGACTTGGTGGTGAGTCTAGATCAAATCCCAGCAAAGAATGTTTTGATGGACGTGGTGGTGGCGGATATTCCTCCGCGATTCGGCATGTTGCTTTCGAGATCATGGGGAGCCAAGCTCAAAGGTACACTTCAGCTCGATTTTTCCTATGCTACAATTCCAGTTTTTGGTCAGATGAGAAAGTTATATCGGGAACAAAAGATGACATACATGATCACTAGTAAGGAAAAGCCCGTCAATGATCCTGTAAATTATGTACAAACAGATTTAGAATCTTTTGTTTTGTTTGCGGATAATTTCAATGAGATAGATAGTCAGATAGTTCAAGTAGAAGATATACCAGCTATTGCAGAGAATTTTAGAGAAGTTTTGAGAAAGGAAAGTGAAGAAAGGTCTGTTGTTATAAAGCCAATAGCTGAAACAAATGGGCAGCAAACAGAGAATGCATCGACATCACATTTTCAGCACTTAGAAGACGAAGAAGATGGTCTTTGGACCATAGATTTTGATGGCGCTGTGGGCAGCGATGGTGCTGGTATAGGTGTGTGGATTCGAAGCCCATTTTCAGTCCAAAACCAAGTTCCAAGCAAGGTACAGGTATGTTCATATAAATTAGCTTTTGATTGTTCAAATAACGAGGTGGAATACGAGGCTCTTATTGCTGGTCTGAAAATCCTGCGGAAGTTGAAGGCAAAGAAGATAGCGGTATATGGCGACTCCGAATTGGTTATCAAGCAAGTGAAAGGTGAATTTCAGGCCAAACATCCTCTTATGCGAGCATATCAGAATGTTGTCCTAGACATTTTAAAACTGTTTTCAGAACATACTTTGACATGTGTGCCCCGGATTCAAAATGGTGTTGCGGATGCATGGGCAAAGGCAGCGAGTAATCTGAAAATACCCATGAATTCCAGCAATAAGTTTGAGATATATGTGAAGCATCGTCCTACAGTTCCAGATAATCAAAGGTGTTGGCAAGTTTTCCAAGATGACGAAGAAATCAAAGATTTTCTGCAAATTGAGGGTAAATTCGAAGACATCTCCATAGACACGGAAGCTGAAGGAGTAAATCAGATGGATGTGTTGCAGCTCAAGGACAATTACATTCCTAAAGGATTAATTCCTTTGGAAGAATTGTTCGATCAAGATGATGTGGCCCGCAAGCCAACTTTGAGGCCAACAGATGAAGGTGTCGAAGATGTGAATCTTGGGACTGCCGAAAATCCAAAGATGGTGAAACTCTCGAAAGCATTGTCGCCCAAGGTAAAGAATGAATATATCAGATTGTTGTCTTTGTTTTCTAATGTTTTTGCATGGGACTATTCAGATTTGAAAACTTATGACACAAGTATCATTCAGCATACCATTCCAATAAAGCCAAATCAAAAGCCTTTCCGACAAAAGTTGAGAAGAATTAATCCTAAATTGCTGCCATTGATCAAGATGGAAGTCAACAGGTTATATAAGTCTAGAATCATAGTTCCAATCCGATTTTTGGATTTCCAACTTGGTGCCCGTGAGAAAGAAGACCGGCGAAATTCGCTTGTGTATAGACTTCAAAAATCTGAACAAGGTATCACTAAAGGACAATTATCCGCTGCCCAAAATGGATCATATATTACAGCGGGTAGTGGGGGCATCAAGGATGTCATTAATTGATGGTTATTCCGGGTATAATCAAATTTTGGTGCACGAAGATGACCGTGACAAGACAGCATTTACTACTCCATGGGGGACATTTCATTATGCCAAGATGCCGTTTGGATTGAAGAACGCTGGCGCCACATTTCAGCGGGCAATGGATATGACCTTTGCTAATGAGAAAGATGTCTTTTTGGTTGTTTATCTTGATGATCTGACCGTGTTTTCTAAATCAGATGAAGAGCATTTGTTTCATTTGACTAAGGTGTTCCAAAAGTGCAGAAAGTATGGTATCTCGTTGAATCCGAAGAAGAGCCTTTTTGCTATGAGAGAAGGCAAGCTGCTGGGTCATATTATTTCTAAAGATGGCATCCGAATAGATCCTGCACGGGTGGAAGCAATTCAGCAATTAGAGCAGCCCCGAAGCAAGAAGGAGATTCAGTATTTCAATGGCAAATTGAATTTTCTGCGTCGCTTTATTCCCAATCTGGCTGAACATCTTAGAGAGATAACTAACATGCTCAAAAAGGACAGCAAGCTCAAATGGACCGAAGAAGCGGTAAAGTCTTTTAACTTCGTAAAGTTAATCTTATCTTCAGCCCCAACTTTGATCAACCCAGATTATACACAAGATTTTATTTTATTTTCATTTGCTTCTCAGCATACGTTGGCAGCCATGTTGATGCAAAAGAGAGATGGAGTCGAGAGGCCCATAGCTTTTTTCAGCCGCATCATAAGGGACGGAGCACTGAATTATAATATCATTGAGAAGCAAGCATTGGCGCTGATAAAAGCTTTGAAAGATTTCCGGGTATACATACTCAATTCTCACATTTTGGCATATGTTCCCAACGCAGCTATGAAGGATGTTTTAGTACAAACGGAGCCGGAAGGAAGAAGGGGTAAGTGGATCGCTGCACTGTTAGAATATGATGTGGAAATTAAGCCTACCAAGTTGATTAAAGGTCAAGGTCTTGCTAAGATGATGGCTGAAACGAATCTCCATGTCCTAGACATCAATCTGATTGTTGCTTTATCCGATGAAGACGAAGAAAATTCAGCTTTACAGGTATCGGATATCTTTGTTTCCTCTCCTTGGTATGCTGATATAGTATATGTGCTTCAAAATTTGTCTTCACCCCCTGGGATGCCTAAAAACAAAGCTAGAACATTGAAGCTAAAAACAGCAAAATTTTGCATCATCAAATCTGCACTTTATTGGAAAGATCCCAGTGGCATCTTGCTGAACTGTTTGGTCGAAGAAGAAGCTAAGACAGCAGTAGAAGATTTTCATAAAGGTGACTGTGGGGGTCACTTGTTTTGGAATACCACGGCTAATAAGATCTTGAGAGTTGGTTTCTATTGGCCTTCTTTATTTTTTGATGTATATAAAGCAGTTAAGAGTTGTCATGAATGTCAAATTTTTCAAGGAAAGCAAAAATTACAGTCGTTACCTCTCAAGCCCATTGAAATTAGCGCACCATTTCAGCAATAGGGCATGGATTTTATTGGCGAAATCCACCCAGCATCTTTCGGGCAGCATCGATGGATCTTGACCGCCACAGATTACTTCACGAAGTGGATTGAAGCCATTCCCACTCGGTAGGCCACGAACTCGGTAATTATTTCTTTTCTTGACAATAACATATTGTCACGTTTCGACTGTCCACATAAGTTGATTACAGATAATGCAGCAACGTTTAAATCAAAGAGGATGGTTGATCTTTGCTACAAATATAACATCATCTTGGGGCATTCGACCGCCTACCATCCGCAAGGAAATGGGCTGGCCGAATCTTCAAACAAATCTCTAGTGAACATCATTAAGAAATTGCTGGAAATCAACAAGAAGAGCTGGCACAAAAAGTTAGTAAATGCATTATGGGCTGATCGTGTAAGTCAAAAGAAGTCAATTGGTATGTCACCCTTTGAATTGGTCTACGGGACTGATGCAGTGTTTCCTACTTCACTTAGTGTTCCAGTGGAAAAGTTGCTTCAAGAAGCTAGTGATGAGGAGGATCCTATGCAACGGCGGATTAGTCAAATGATTCATTTACAGCAGACACGAGATGAAGTTCTTCAAAATTCCCTAAAGTTGCAAGAGCGCATCAAGAAAATTTATGACAGAAAAGCAAAGCCAGATGATTTTCATATAGATGATGTTGTTTTCAGATGGGATGCCTGAAATGAAGACAAAGGGAAGCATGGAAAATTCGTCAACTTGTGGAAAGGTCCCTACAAAATTGCAGCATACCGTGGTCCAAATGCCTTTCTTCTCAAAGAAATGAATGGTGATGAATGTTTAGGTGGGCCGGTGAATGGTCGGCTGTTCAAAAGGTATTATGCTTGAGAATTTTCTGCTCTAATCACTCTCATTGTAATTACCATTTTACTTTCATTCTGCAGCAAGAGTAAACTGATCTCCCATCTTTAGTCTGGGGCCCGCGGTGAAGGCTATAATTCTGAACATGGTGATTAGTTGGTTTGAGTTTTTCAAGTTGTTTCAGTCAGTCTATTTTCTGCATAAAGCGAGTCGGTTTGTGTCAAAGTTAGTTTAAATTTCAGTCAAGCGTCAAAGTCAATAAAGTTGTCCAAATTTGGGTCACATGTGTAAATAATGGACTCCATCACCCAATGGTTGAAAGCACTGGTCTACTCTCCCAGAGGTCTAAGGTTCTTGCTACCTCCAAGGAGCTACCATCCCCATTGGATCCAATGTTAGAGTCGGTCTAGTAGCCCTCCATCAGCGATCAAAGCTCTTTGCATTTGCATAGGTAGTTGTCTCATCAGTGTCATTTTTTGCATCCCATTAGGCATGCCATAATCCTGATGGAGGAGCTGGTGTCTTTTCCCCCTCTTGGCATTACTGGACCAAAGTTATTTCAGTCATTAAAATTTTTCAAGATTGTCTTGTCTTGTCTTGAGGTCAGATTCCTAGGTCTAGGGTTTTCGTCAAGTTTTTCTTCAAGGTCATGTCTCTGAAGGTCAATAAATGTTCAGCAAGCCAGAGGGATGATTTTAAAGGTGTTTCTTCGCAAATTTCTATCTTGTACAGTTAATTTTCACCTTGGATTTAAAAACTCTGTTTTTAAAGCCAAGGTCATTTTTCAATTTTTTTGTAAAAAGTGATGAAATTTCAAAAAACTTCTAAGGACAGCATGTAACCCTGGCTCCCTTGCCAAGATCCCTCAGGTGATATCCCTGCAAAAAGAATCGAGCAATAGCATTAAATGAGTCAATTTCAGGACAAAGGAAACCAAAAAAGTCAAGTTTTTAAAGTGTCAAAGGAAAAACATTAGAAAGTGGGTTGTGACATGAAATTTTTTCAAAGCAAGGCTATAAAGGCTCTATTTCCCTCCATCAAGCTTCATTGTGCATCCAAGTGATAGAGAAATCAGTTTCAAGTGCGTTTGAGTGAATTTGGTGAGTTTGGGAGACGTGCGACCCGTCAAGACTGGTGTGCGACCCGTCAGGCGAGCGCAACCCGTCAGGGCACCTCCGCCAGTGCAAATTTTATACGGGCGCGACCCGTCAGGCACGCGAGACCTGTTGGGCAGTGCATGCGACCCATCAGCATTCCCTCTATAGAAAACTGCCAGCAAGCTGCTAAGGAACCACGAGTTGCTAAATTTTGCAAGCATATAAATCAGCATTTTGCAGGCAGAAACAGAAGTACATTTTGGCCACTCTGCTCCTTAAACAATGTCAGAAACTGAAACCTATGAGCAGAGTGATGACCAGGCATCAGCTTCAGAAATTGAGGTATAGAGGAGGCCTCATAAGGGAAAGGGTGGTCATCACAGGAGAGAGGAGCCCACCTCTTTGACAGATTTACAGGCTTGTCCTATGGCAGTCTCATGTTTTCAGTACATGTCTTGCTATGAGTTTTGCGAGAAGATCTCTCGGATTCAGCACCATAGAGAGTTGGCTCGCCTATTTGTTTTACACTTGCATGATGGACATGTCAACCTTGCCGGGGTGGACTTTATTTTGACACCCGAGGTGATTGCACAGGCTACAGGGATACCTAATGTCGGGAAGATATGGAATAAGCGCAAGGTGTTGGACACTATTCAAGTTGAGCTTTTTATTAGACCAGCATTCGTGAGACTATTGACAGGTGTGTTTCCATTCAGATTTATCAGGTGTGAGTATGCTCCCATGATGAGGCTCATCATGCGCTATTTTACCTGTGAGGGTAGATTTTCACAAATATATTCGTACCATATCCGCATATTGATGCACTTCACACGAGTACGGATGATGAATATCCCTGTTTTCTTCTATCAGAACATTGAGAGGATGGTGTCCATAATGCAGAGGAAGAGCCTGGCACAGCAGTATAGGAGCCTTTACCATTATGGTTTGATTCAGCTTGTAGTATTACATCAGTTGGCTCAGCGAGGCATCTCATGGGAGGAGTTCATCTCTCATGAAATTTTCACATCATCACCCCTGCCACATCTTGAGGTTGTTCACGAGGAGGGAGGACCATCTCAGCAGCATGACATCCCCGTCACTAGACATGTTAGCTCCTCACCTTTGGTTACTTATCAGAGAGGCCAGAGGGCCTTATTTGCAGCAGCTCAGCGAGTACTTTCTCCACACCAGGTGGAAGGGGTCTCTCCTTCTTCATCAGCACCACCAGTGTTATCTCCACACCAGCTAGAAGGGGCCTCGCTTCCGACAGCAGCATAGGTATCAGAGAGGGGCAAGCAGCCCATGATTGAGGAGGGATTGTTAGGTGATCCAGATATTGACATTATTGATCTTGACGTCGGTTCTCCTAGCTCAGAGCTTAAGGATATCATCCGAGAGCAAAGGACCGAGAATGAGTCGTTGCACACGAAATTGAAGATGGAAAAATGGATAATTAACTATTTAGAGCAACGCAACAAACAGTTGGAGGATGAGCACAAGCTTTATGAGCTGCGGAAGATTCGTGAAGACCGGGAATTGGCTCGTAGGAGACCCGGTGATTTGACACCCATAGATCGAGAATCTATGCTTATTTGGGACAATGCTCATTTGAAAAAGGCTGTTGGCTAAGGCCAACCAAGATAAAAAACTGTTGAGGAACATGAAGAACCATTATTGGGCGCGGATGCACGTGTGCAAAGCGAAGATGAAGGTGCTTCAAAGGCGGTTGGCCAAGGCACTAAAACGGAGAAGGAGGCCCGATCCCCTCCATATCTTGGCCGAGGCTTCACTCAAGGACCAAGGCACTAAATAGCCTAGCCACAGCACAAATCCCGAGAAATTTTGAGCATTTTGGGCAAATTTTGGTTTTTTCAGGCAATTTACAGGTTTTCTCCATTAACGAGTCTCACCCCCTGTGAGACCCTTCATCCCGGCAACTCCATTTTACAAAAACTCAGCATTTCCAGATTTTTCATGGAAATTTACACTTGCTCAGCCATTACTAAGAAATTTCATCAAGTTTTGTGCCTCCAAAAAGTCAAAAAACAAGCAAAAAATGACTTTCTGCCACATTTTTGACACACAGAAAGCAGTCTTGGGAGATTGCAATTTTGGAGGGGTAAATGGCCACTAAATTCAGAAATTCCACTTGGGTTGGAAAGTAGACATCTAGACCTTTCCAACAAGCCCACTTTTGCCTCATTGAGACACCTAGAAGTACCTCAAAATCAGCTCCAAAATAGCGCGACCCATCATGTAGAGGTACGCGACCCGTTGGGCAGTTTTCACAGGAATTCATCTACAGCTCAGGAATTCGCCCAACTTTGACCAGTTTTGACTTGAGATGGGATTTTTCACCCTCTTTGATGTAATTAATGTATTTTCATGTTGAAATGACACTTATTTACCTATGCTAGAAGATTCATTCATGAAATAGCAAACATTTAATGAATGAATTGGTTTCCTAGCTTATAGAGGCAAGTTGTTTTGACTACCTAGATTTTAGTGCTCAGTTTAGAATTGGTTGAAACAGCTCCTAGAAGGATGAGCTCGAACCCTAAAGGCAAGGAAAGGTGTTAGCTTTACTATATTATGTATTTCTTAGTCATTTTCAGAGGTTGGAAGGTTGGACTCTTGAGGGAGAAGCTATCATTGTATTATTTCACTGTATCTCT
>APFE031120638.1:130997-154961 GCA_000404065.3 Pinus taeda | reverse complement strand
TGGTGATTCCTCTCGCGCCTGTTAACAACTTACATCATTGGCTGGTAATCAAGCGATGTCTTTCCATGTTCAACTCCAAAACATTTTTCACATGGATCGACTTGTACTCCGAGTGAAGATTGGCCGAGTTTGAAGACCCAGGATCTAGTTTCATCCATCCGGGCTGCGATATATTCAGGAATATAAAAACATCCAGTGTACATTATTTCCGAACAGATGATCATCCAAATCAAAGGATGACGTGTCCATATCATCAGTCTGTCACACAGACGATCGTCTGTCCTATGTACATGAGAATGAGTTTATAAACCTGAGCATGGGAATTCCCTCCTCAGCTAGATCATGAAAAAATGTTGTCAAATAATGTATTGTATTGTATCTTATTACAGGTCACCTCCCAGCTCAGAAAAACTTCAGATCCTCATAGTAAAGCATTTCACCCAACATCAAAAACGATTAACGACCTCATGCTTTAGGGGGCAACTGTTATAGACATTTTTGGGCACTTCAACCCCAATCATAAATGTCCATAAACTAAGGGATCTTAACTCCCTAAAAGGGTTGCTTCACTGCCTAAAGGAACAAGGTCAACTGATTACATCATCTCCCAGAAGTTCTCCACTAAAAACTGCTCATAAATGATCAAAACTGGACCATACTGAAAGCTCCATGCAGGGGGTGCAATGCATATCACCTTCCTAATGTACAGGGTACGATGCATACTATTTTTCTCCCCTGTAGGGTGCGATGGTCGAGAATGGACAAATGGCAGAGACCAAAATGCGAGGTGGAAGATCATGGAATCTTCCAGAAGCTTCCCCTCTGACACTTGACACTCCATTTTCAACTAGGGATGAGTAAGATATCTTCATTCTCCAAGTGGAAGCATGAACTATCAGAGAGAAGACACTAATCAAGATCCCAAGAGATGACTCACCTCTCTGTAATCATCTATATATGGATCCCTCATCACAGAGATCTAGAGGCTGGAATTCTGTATTCTATAGAGAAGTGTTGTCAGTATTCTTGTGTACATTCACAGTGTTGAGTGATTTTGCTTTGCTTGAGGTGAAAGAAGGGCTTCTTAGTTGGAGGATGATGTTGGGTCAGAGTTGTTCATGGTTGTAATCCTCTTGCTACTTTTATCTGAATAAAGCTATTATTTTTTCCTTCCATATCCTGGTGTACTTGTTTATATGTGCTTGTATATGGTTAATGTACATCTGATCCTACATTATTGGTGAATTTAGATCCTTGTTTCTTGCATAGTAGTATGTTGTTGTGATTCTACAGGTCCCTTTTGAAGCTGAGCAGACAAAGAGCGAGCAACAAAACTCTATCAAGAAGGAGAGGGAATCGAGCGTAAGACTCAGGTTGGCCCTCTTGGTTCTCCTCTCATCTATTTTCATAAAAGGAATCAACAGTAGACTTTGATTGTTTGTTTCTAAGATAGCCACACATCTTAGTGGGAATAGTAGCATCCGTGTGGACACTATTCCTGTATAATAGACTCATAGGCCTTCGAGCCCAGGTTTACATACATATTGATCTGATAATGAGATCTAAGACAATTAATAAGGTATTACAGACTCATGTGCTTGGATGTGCCTATGTTATTTTATGCAATGGATCGATAAGATTGCGAAATACACAAGCAATGAAGTAGTAAACAAACATAATAGACAACACATAACACAACAAATTCAATGAGGAGTTCATCCAATACTCTTGGGCTACATCTCCTGGTCCAGCCTTCAGTGGTGGCCTCTCTATTATGTTTTCAAAAAAGAGTTTTACAGCGATGAGCTCAACTTGAGCCTCACACACAATAGATGCAACAACAAGAGCTTTTCTTGAACCTCTCAAGACTCTCTAAGTATTTAGACTCCCTCAACACTCTCTTTCCCTTTCTTAGCTCTGTCTCGGCACTGCCTCTCTCTGTGTTCTATTTTCTATGGCTTTAAAGCTAGTTCTGTGTAGCCTTCTCATTTCCTCTTCTCGGCTTTCTATCTCCCAGTTTCAGTCTGCTCGAATCCCGCTGCTCAGAGTTAGAAAGCATGGCATAATGCCTTTAGGGGAGGTGGCCACCTATTCCATAAAAGATGAGTGCATTGGGCCCCTGAAATACTTGAAACGACCATTCTCTATTTACATAGAGAAATGCATTCGAATGCAGGAAACACTGCCAAACACTGTTCATCTGGACTTCAAAAGTCCTTAAGTCCACCCTATTCTCCTATTGGTTCCACCTGTAAGTCACTGTTGCATGTTGCAATGGCTCGTCCCTTTGTATTTTAGAAATACGTTAAAACTGTGAAAATAACCTAAAAATGTCTCCTTTCAGACTTCAAATATTATGTATTTTCATTCACAACCCCTTCGGGTCCGGGTCTTATCTCATTGGTGCTGTTTCTTTGTATTTCATTAAATAACGAAATATGTGAAAATATATTAAAAAACGCCTTTCGATGGATCTCAAAATCTATGCAATAATGTTTATATAGCCATTGGGTTCAACTAATCACATTGCACGTATACATGTGTATAGGCCCCGCTCCATAACGTTTCTCCGATTGCGATATCATGATGTGATTAATCGCAATCTCACATCGCTCATGCCTCAAGCCGTTGCAAGTGCTCTTTGTAATCTCCGATAGCGATCTTACGATGCAACATGGGCCATCGATTTGCGCACTTGATTGACAATCCTTGTTGACTCTGCCGGTCACCATCACAAGTGTTATATAGTCTGCGTCGATATCCACTTATTGCCACCACTGATTGCTATTCACCGATCAGATCTAGACTGTTGATTGGCCAGATCTGACGGCTACTGTGCATTCACTTTTTCAGACCTACGATACTCTGTTTTTCACTGTTTTCACATGTTTTTGGCCTCCCGATAGTGTTTTTCGCCATTCTAAGGGTTCTTCATATGTGATTATTTTGATCTTTGGCATGATTTTAAGAGGTTTTAGAGATCATTCTAGGATCCATTTGGATCACACATTCCCACTAAAAAAAGGCTTTTGGACCACCAAAAGTTGGTTTTCAAGCATCACTCAAGTGAGGATATAGTTGCCTCACTTGCCCGATTTCTATCCATTTTTGCACTGCTGGGTTTTGAACCTTTGAGTATAATTCTTAGGTACTAAACATCCCCTTTGCGTGTAGTTCACACCTTCCTGTCTAGAACTATATCTTCCTACAACTCATTGAGATATTCAGGTAACGGATCATCAATAGAAGGCAATTGACTTTGCTCTTCAGTATCTTCAATTAATGAAGGTTCAAACAATCTTAAATTTTCTGCATTTACCATTGAATAGATGTGCATGTAAGCTGGCAAATCAAGGCGGAAAGCATTCTCACCAATTCTCTCAAGTATCTTGAAAGGCCCATACCTTATTGGCTTCAGCCTTTTTCCTTCACCTTGCATTCTGTCCTTGCTGAGATACTGCCAGACTTGATCACCAACTTAGAAGTTGTGCTCCACCCGATGCTTATCATGCCTTGCCTTATACTTGGCTTGGATCTTTTCCAGCTATTCTTGCACTGCCTGGTGAATTTCTTGGATCTGTTCAATGAACCTAGTTGCTTTGTCCACATCACTGTGTCCAGCAACTGCTATGTTGTTTTCAAAGACAAAATCCAAGGGAGACCTTGGTATAAACCCAAAATAGGTCTAAAAAGGAGATCTTTATGTAGAAGAATGTTTAGCACCATTGTAAACATGTTGCACATAACATAAATGTTCATCCCAAAGCTTGGGATGCTTGCTGTAATAACTCTTGAGAAACTGGATCACTATCCTATTGACTACCTCTATTTAGCCATCTATTTATGGATGAAAGGTTGTGCTCTTCTTCAGTTTGGTTTCCATCAATTCCCATAGACTTGACCAAAACTTCCCAACAAGTCGGGAATCTTGATCAGATACTGTGGAAGTGGGTAACCCAAAATGCACCTAGACATGCTGAAATAGCAACTTCGTTATTTGCTCAATTGTAATCTACTTGTTACAAGGTATTAAAATACACATTTTGCCAAACTTGTCCACAATAACATATAAATAGTCACGTCCCTTTCTAGATTTTGGCAATTCCCCAACAAAGTCCATGGAAACACTTCCCCAAGGATGGGAAGGAACTAGTAGTGGAGTGTACAAGCCTATTTTTCTATTGCTAGGCTTGATTTTAGCACACATGGTACACACTCTTACATATCTAGAAACTGCTTCATGCATTTTTGGCCAATAACAATATCTTTGCAGCTGTGCAACTATTTTACTTACCCAAAAATGACCTGATATCAGAGAAGTATAGGCTTCCCTAATTATGTTGACTCTTTCAGTTTGTGGAATGCATAACTTTCCCAAATGATACAAGAGTTGGTTCTTAACATAGTAGTCTAATTCTTCTACCATTTTGCCATGACTTAAAGTTGCATATACATCTTTAAAATCTATATCTTGAGCATAATGTTCAATGTAGCTTTCATGCATTACCGAGTTAAGCTTAAGTATAGTAGATGCATTTATAATTGGTCTAGACAACATATCTGCAACTTTATTGTGTATGCCTTTCTTATATCCGATGACTAGATGAAACTGTTGTAGAAAACCCATCCACCTATAGTGTCTTGATTGTTGTAGTTTAGTTTGTGAGTGAAAATACTGAAGTGGCTGATGATCAGTATGTATAACTGTTTCTTTTCTCATTAAGTAATGTTTCCACTTTTTTACACTTTTTACTAATGCATACAATTCTTTATCATAGGTGGGATAATTAACTACTACAGAATTAAATGTCTCTGAATGGTAGCATATGGGTTTACCATGTTGCATCAACACTACTCCCATGGCATAGTCACTGGCATATGTTTCGATCTCAAATGGTCTTTGAAGATTTGGCAATGCTAGTATTGGTGTTGTACTAATTTTTCCTTTCAAGGTATTGAAGGCTTTCTGCTATTTGCCTCCCCATAAACACCTTGTTCAATCATGTGAAAGCATGTAAGGGAGTTGCAATTAAGGAAAAGTTAGCAATAAACTTTCTCCAATATTGTGCTACTCCTAGGAAGCTTCTAACTTCTGTAGCAAATTCGGGTTTAGGCTAGTTTACAATGACTTCAACCTTAGACGGATCTATCTTCAATTCACCAACACCTACAATATAACCCAAATAATATAAAGATGTTTTGGCAAATTCACACTTTGATAATTTAACATAGAGATTTTCTTTTTTCAAAACATCTAGAGTTTGCTTTACATGCTTCAAATGTTCCTCCCATGTTTTACGGAAAACAAGAATGTCATCTAGATATAAAATTACAAAATCATCAATAAAAGGCCTGAGTACATCATTCATAACCCTCCTGGAAGTGGCAGGAGCATCAGTTAAGCCAAAAAGCATAACTAGCCATTCATACAGCCCTTGCTTTGTTTTGGAAGTAGTCTTCCATGCATCTTTCTCTACTAATCTGACCTGATGGTAACCACTATGCAAGTCCAACTTGGAAAAGTAAACAACTTCTTTCAATTGGTCCAATACATCATCAATGTGAGGAAGGGGATAGCGATTCTTGATTGTTATTTTATTCAGTGCTCAATACTCAATGCACATCCTCCACCAACCATCTTTCTTCCTCACCAACACAATTGGAGATCCACATGGTGATGTGCTTGGTCTTATGAACCCTTTCTTGAGCAGCTCCTGTACCCTCTTCTTGATCTCTGCATTCTCTAAAGTGGATAACCTGTACATTCTGATGTTAGGCAATGGAGAATCTTTCTGTAAATTAATATCATGTACAATTTCCCTTTTGGGTGGCAGACCTTTAGGTTCTTGAAATAGGATATCGTATTCTGAAACAACTTTTTCTAAATCACCTTGATGTTTAGCATCACAACCTTCAAATACATTGGTTTTATCAGGTTTCTTTTCCTTTACAACCATCAATAAAAATTACTTGCGTGAATTTACAATTCTTTTCATCTGCCCCGAGTTTATGAGCCCTTACAATATATTCGATTCCATCTTTAACGAGTTGATAATTATTTTCAGCTCTATAGAAAATGGATTTTCTATCATACAAGTAAGGACTTCCTAAAACAATTCCACATATACCCAAGGGAACAATATCTAACTCAATATCATCTACAAATGCTGACCCAAAAGAAAACCTATGTTTACATTGTCTAGTCACTTGTAACTTTGCTTTATCACATACCCAACCTAATGGATATGGCTTCTTGTGAGGTGTGGTTAGTAGTCCCAATTTCTTTACAATTGCTTCAGAAATCAAGTTTAATTGTGAGCCACTATCAAATAAAGTATCATCTTGTGATGCTTGGAAATAACTCTAATATGAAAGAGCTCATGTCTTTTCCTCTCATTTTCTTCACTATCAATAGTTTGTGCAGAATTACTAGTAGATGATTTACAATTTTTACCCTTTATACCTATGGCTGCAATTGTTGTTTCATCACCTGAGTCTGACCCCAAATCTTTCTATATAGAAGCAACAATATTCTTCTTCTTGCAATCAAACTTCTTGGGTTTCTGCTCTGAATGCAAAGCCCAAAAATGTTCATCATCATGTCCATCCTTCTTGTAGTGAGTGCATGAAGGTTTGGCCTTTTGTACAACATTTTCCTTCCTCTCTTTCCATCTCTTCTTCCTCTTTTCCTTGTTCTTGCTTGCACTGGGTTTTGATGATCCCCCAATCTCTGGGTTCACATTCTTTCCTCTAGCCTCTAGATGGGTAGCCTGAACAGATACCTCATCTATGCTAGTAGGGTGAAACATGAGAATGGTGTGCCTCAAATAGCTGTGTAGACCACCTATATACTTCAACAAAGTTTAAGGTGAGTCTAAAGAAATGCCTAGAACCAAAGCTGTTTTTATAAATTCTTGTGTGTAGCTTTGTACACTTTGCCCCTTTAATTGCCATAGAGTTTGCCAACTCATCATAGCTTGCTGCATATAAGCTAGTGGATAGAATTGTTTTTTAATTGCAAAAACAAATTCACTCTAGACAGAAAGAATTTTACCATGCTTCTTCAAGTCAGCTTGTGTCCTGCCTTCCCACCATACCAAGGCAGTTCCTCCAAGGCGTAGGCTAGCCAACTGAATTTTACTCCTATCTGAATCAATGCTCTGCACCTTGCAATACACATCAATCTATCTACTCCAATTATCTAGCTTCTCTGCATTTAATTCTCTATCATATATTGGCAAATCAAATTTAACATATAATTTAATCAAATATGTTTTCTTCTTTTTATTTTCAAGGCTATCAGGAGGTGGGATAAAGGAGCCTCTTTTCCTTTCCCTTTGCCTTTAGGATGGCCATCTAGAATAGATTCTTCTGTTCCTTTGTCTTGTTTGGAGGTTAAATAATCTTCACTTCAACCTTTCTTCAATTCTTGATACATTTCTTCTACCATGACTCTCATGGTCATGAAACTTTCCATGAACTGACAGTCTGATTCCAAGGGATTTTCTTTTGCCATTTCCCTCCTAGGATAGACTCTGCCAATTTCTGGGTTAGCTTCAACCAGTCCTCCTTCTCCTAATTTGAGCTTTGACCTAGTTAGCATTCACTAATCTAGCACAAGCTTGTCTAACCTTAGTAAACCGAAAGAACTTATACCACTTGATCTAATAATGAGATCTAAGACAATTAATAAGGTATTACAGACTCGTTCTTGGATGTGCCTATGTTATTTTATGCAATGGATCGATAATATTGCAAAATACATAGGAAATGAAGTAGTAAACAAAATATAATAGACAACACTTAACATAACAAATTTAATGAGAAGTTCACCCAATACTCCTAGGCTACATCTCCTGGTCTAGCCTTTAGTGGTGGCCTCTCTATTATGTCTTCAAAATAGAGTTTTACAACAGTGAGCTCAATTTGAGCCTCACACACAATAGATGCAACAACAAGAGCCCTGCTTGAACCTCTCAAGACTTTTTGAGTATTCAGACTCCCTCAACGCTCTCTATCTTTGTCTTAGCTCTATCTCGGCAATGCCTATCTTTGTGTTCTGTTTTCTATGGCTTTAAAGCCAGTTCTACGCTACCTGCTCATTTCCTCTTCCCAGCTTTCTATCTCCTGGCCTCTGTCCACTCGAATACCCCTGCTCAACGTTAGCAAGCATGGTATAACGCCTTTAGAGGAGGTTCCCACCTGTTCTGTAATGGATGAGTGCATTGGGCCCCTAAAATACTTGAAACAACCATTCTCTGTTTACATAGAGAAATGCATTCGAACGCAGGAAAAACCGCCAAACATTGTTCATCCAGACTTCAAAATTCCTTAAATCCACCCTATTCGCCTATCGGATCTGCCTGTAAGTCACCATCGCATGTCCCAATGGCCCGCCCCTTTGTATTTTAGAAATACATTAAAACTGCGAAAATAACATAAAAATGGTTCCTTTTGAACTTCAAATATTATGTATTTTCTTTCCCAACCCCTTCGGGTCTGGGTCTTATCACATTGCCATTGTTTCTTTGTATTTTGTTAAATAACAAAATATGTGAATATACATTAAAAAATGCCTTTCGGCGGATCTCAAAATCTATGCAATAATGTTTATATAGCCATGGAGTCCAGCTAATCGCATCACACATATACATGTGTATAGGCCCCGCTCCATAAATTTTCTCCGATTACGATATCGCGATATAATTAATCGCAATCGCACATCGCTCATGCCTTGGGCCATTGCAAGCACTCTTTGTAATCTTCGATAGCGATCCTGCAATGCAGCATAGGCCATCGATCTGCATGCTTGATCGACAGTCCTAGTTGACTCCACCGGTCATCGTCACAAGTGTTATATAGTCTGCACTGATATCTGTTGATTGCCACTGCTGATTGCGATTCGTCGATCAAATCTGGACCATTGATTGGCCAAATCTGACGGTTACTGTGCATTCACTTGTTCAGACCTCTGATACTCTGTTTTTCACTGTTTTCACATTTTTTTGGCATCCCGATAGTGTTTTTCCACCATTCTAAGGGTTCTTCATATGCGATTATTTTGATCTTTGGCATGATTTTGAGAGGTTTTTAAGGCTTATAGATCATTCTAGGATCCATTTGGATCACATATATTCCTTTGATGACCATTGTTGGAAGCATGGGATCTACAACAAGTGTTGCGAGCATGCAGACTCCCATATATGTACAAGGGGGAGGAACTATTTCCATCCCTTCTATTACTCCTAGCAAGACTATATTTGGGTCTACTTCCATTCTGTCAATGAGTGGAAGTTCTCAAGCTAATACATCTAGTTTTGGATTTTTTCCTTTTGGAATGCCGTCTCAAGGAATTCCTTCAGTTCCTTTGAACATGCCATCGACCGCCTCTACATCCATGATGAGTGGATTGAATTCTTTTCAAGATTTCCCATTTGGAAGTGGTCATATACAACATTCCAATCTAACTGTAGGGTCAATGCCTTTTCCTTTTACAAGTCAATGTAGTAACCCCTTCTAGAGTTGGAAAAACCCTACGATTAGTGGGATAGGAGCTGGGAATAGTTTTTTCGGCCAACAAGGGAATGTGCTGTATTCTTTGGTTAATTCATTTTAGAGTTTTCCACCCTTTGCTAACGCATGGAATCCTTATCAGGGGCTGTCAGCTCCTTTCAATACTTTGTTAGGGGGTAACTTCACTGGTTATGGAGGATTTTTGGCAGGAGTTGGTCAAACTGCAAATTTTTTTGGACCACAAGGACCACCTTTTGGTTCACAAGGCTCTATGAGTTACTTCAGGCAACCTGGTGCCTTTCAAAATCCAAGTCATTCTTTTCAGAACTTTGCGAACCCCGCTCGCTCTTGATGGAATTCCTAAGGTCCCCTACGACTTCCTTTTCTGGCCATGCTTAATTTTCCAAACTTAACTAAATTGACGAATGATCCAATTAGGTACAATCTGGCTTGGCTTTCGGTACCAACTAAACTTCCCTTGGATATTCCAAAGTTCGAAGGGAAGAGTGGTGAAGACCCAGGAGACCATGTGACCACATTTTACTTATGGTGCTCATCCAACTCCTTGATAGATGATTGGATCAGGTTGAGGTTAATTCAGCAAACTCTAACCAGAAATGTGACCAATGGTATATAGAGTCACCAGGGAGAACCTATACTTCTTTCTTTGATTTGGCTAATATCTTCTTGAACCATTTTCAGTTGCCTATCCGCTATGAAGCTGGAACTGAACTTCTGGCTAACTTTCAACAAGACACCACAACTCACATTTTGGATCACATCCAAGAATGGAGAAGGAGAAAAAGGATTATCAAAGCCAAAATTCCACTAGAGTTCCTTCTCGAATGGTTTATCAAATCATTACAACCTGAGATCTCAAAGGATGTTTCTCTTTTCAGTGTTTATTTGGAAGAGTAGGCTATTTTTCGAGCCCAACAATTAGAACTGATATATTCTTAATCTGGGACTCTTCAGAAAATCCTACCTGGTGCTTCTAGATCTAAGGTCAATTTAGCCAAACCGAAATCATGCCCTCGCTCTGATGGTATAGTTGGATCAATTGACGCTAATATGATGAACCTTTTGAATCAATTGCAATAGTTGTCTCTACAAACTGCTTCTTCTATCCAGATAACACCGTCTACACCTACACCTTCCCAACCTACCTCTATAAACTCCATCTAGGCCTCTAACCTCGAAGGAAATCAACAATCCAATGGGAAGAGGAAGGGGCAAGGTAAGAAGAACCAGGAAGGGAAAGGCAATGCAAACAAACCCGACAATGATGCCATTGAGGGTAGACAAGAGTCCAAGAAAAAAGTTAGGTTTCCATGCAAGTTATGCAATGGAGATCATTTGGCCCACCTTCTGCCCTAAGATACAAGATGATCAACACTTATTAGTGCAGCAAGGGTCCTCTAGCTCCCAAGCTGTTCTGGCTAACCCTTTTCCCCATGGGCAGCAATTACTTGTTGGCACGAATTCAAATGCTGGTACCTCTGCAGGGGGCAACCAGGAAGGGTAAAATTCCTTAAATGTTTATATGATGAACTCATGTCGATGTTGCTATGCGAGAACATGATTAATATGGTGAAATGGAAACATCTAAGGCTAAATCTGTTCCCGAAACCACAAACCCACTTCATATTGAGTGACCCTCTGCTGAGTCTATACCTCGGATACCAAAAGGTTCTGCAAAGCGTTCGAATATTAACCCTAATGCTAGGGCAGCCCAAAATTACTCAATTGTAGATCTGGCTCAAATTCCTTATGCTATGTCTGCTTTGGAGGTACTCCAGTCATGTCCTACTCAGATAAGTACTTTGCTTTCGACAATCATTGCAATAGATCCAAAGAATTATTTAGTGCTCACTTTTGATACGATGAATGTCAAAAAGTGACTTCCTCACCATATGGCTTTCCAGATAAAATCCACTTACCAAAAAACCAATATTTTTCAGACAATTATAGATGAGGGAGCTTCCACATGCGTAATGTCTATGTCATGTTGGAAGGCCATTGGATCACCTTCAGTTGTTCCTTCACTGACTCTCTTGACAGCGTTTGATGGACATTCTCATAGGCCACACCAGATTATCCCGGCCTTCCCTTTATGTGTTGGGGGAAAGGTCGTAAACATTGATGCCAACTTGGATTATAACCTCCTCTTAGGTAGGAATTGGATTTACGAGATGGATGCCATAGTTTCATCTTTATTCCACATCCTCTATTTTCCTCATGAGGGGAGGATTGTTAAAATTGATCAGTTAGCTTATTCTCCAGGTGACTCCCACGCAACTTTGTATTCTATCGTTCCATTGGTGGATAATCCCATCAACCTATTGAGAATTTAGGATTTGGGATGCACTCTTTGTTAATGCGTGTATTTGACCTTCCTGCTCTTACATCTAGAATCAATGCAATTTCATCCTTTAGGGGACCTTCACGGAAAGAGTTATTTCGAACTCATTATTTTTCATACCCTTGGACCTTAACTTCATCTACCACCAAATTAGATAGAGGGCAGGTTGGTGGAATGGAATTTCCCATGTCTACAGTAGAACTTAGCTATCAATCTATCATTAACTCTACAAACAACTATCCCACTCCTTTTTCACAAGAGGAGTTAGATGGAGATGTGGCTCCAGCTTGGACCCTCAATTCTACTTGAGCTCTGGATTGCTTGGATAAAGTCTTACCATCTGAAAAATAAATTTTGGAGGCAATGATGGGTGTGGATCGAACATGGGAAGATTTACATCATCATTCATATTTTCTTCCTCCATTGCGTGAAGTTGAATCTAGGTTCTCCAATATGCTTACTAGTGATGTTTGTATAGTTTCAAGCCCTTTGGCTCTAGCACAATTATCTACCGAAGGTAACCTGTTGGTTATCTCATGAACTGTACCTATAAACAACTCTAGGAATCCTAACATTATAGAAAATTTCTTCATCAGAGCCAATTGTTCCCCTAAAGAAATTCAAATCTACATCGACCTCTTTAAAGAGTTTCGAGATGTGTTCACTTGGTATTATGAGGAAATTCTTGGAATTGATCCATCTATAGTTCAGCATGAGATCAAGACATATGAAAACACCAAACCTATTCATCAAAAACTTCAACTAGTCAATCCTCATAAAGCAACAGCTATTAAAGCTGAAGTTGAAGAGATGCTTAAGGCGAGTTTCATATACCTCGTTCCTCTAACTGAGTGGGTTTCCAATCTAGTCTCGGTAGATAAGAAGCAAGGAACGTTCTGATGTGTCTCAACTTTAGGGATTTGAATAAAGCTTGTCCAAAAGACAATTTCCCCATGCCTTTTATTGATCAAGTTGTTGATCAATGTGTGGGTAATGAAATTTTTTCATTCATGGATGGATTCTCTAGTTACAATCAAATTACTATTCGTCCAGAGGACCAGCACAAGACAACCTTTATTTTTCCATAGGGCACATTTGCATAGAAGAAGATGCCTTTTGGTCTTAAAAATGTTGGAGCTACTTTTCAGTGGGCCATGTCTTATGCTTTCCACAACATGAAACATGCTATCGAAGCATACTTGGATGACTTAGTTGCTTGTTCTCGAAAGAGAATTGATCATCCCAGCCACCTTCGGTTAGTTTTTGAGAGATATCTTTTTTATAAAATTTGGTTGAATCCGAATAGCTGTGTTTTTACGGTCACATTTGGTCGGCTGTTATGATTCATCATATCAACTGAAGGGATTCAAGTTGATCCTTTCAAGGTTGATGGAATAGTGTAGTTGCCTCCCCCATCTTCCATTCGTCAACTTCAAAGTCTCCAAGGAAATGCAAATTTCTTGAGGATATTTATAGAAAATTATGCCGAGATTACCAAAGGATTTATGTGTTTTCTTAAGAAAGGAGTTCCATTTTTATGGGACGACTTCGCGCAACAATCTTTTGATGCTTTGAAAAAGGGATTAATCTCTGCTCCATTATTGACTCCACCAGATTAAGGCAGAGATTTCCTTTTGTATCTCGCTACGGCAGAATCAACCATTGGTAGGGTTCTGGTTTAGGAAGACGATGCTCTTAGTGAGCATGTAATCTACTACTTGAGTCGAGGCTTAGTAGGCCCTGGGCTATGTTATTCTCTTATCGAGAAATTGGCCACGGCTTCGTCATTATATTTTGTTGTGCAAAATGTTCATCTTAGTGGTTGTCAATACTTTTCAGTTTGTCCTCAGTAGGCGAGTGATTGGGGGCAAATATAATCGATGGATTGTTATTTTGCAAGAATTCTATCTCTTGTTCTTTTCAGCCAAATCTAAGAAGTCATTGGTTTTTGCGGAATTAATTTCAGAGATGCCTTGTGAGGAAGCCATTGTTTATGAGGAAAATTTCCC
This sequence comes from Pinus taeda, assembly GCA_000404065.3. Taxonomy (NCBI): domain Eukaryota; kingdom Viridiplantae; phylum Streptophyta; class Pinopsida; order Pinales; family Pinaceae; genus Pinus; species Pinus taeda. Next base: position 141,077 of record APFE031120638.1, on the reverse strand, counting down.
CAATGAACATTTATTCCTTATTTCTTCACAAGATCCCTAGTATGGAGATATCATTATATATCTCTAGACTTCGAAGTTCCCTCCTGCTTTCTCCAAAGATGAGTGTCGAAAGCTACATAACCTTGCCAAAAACTATGTTATCATTGGTGATACAATATATCACAAAGGGGTTGACTCAATCCTTAGGCATTGCTTAACTTTGGAAGAAGCGGAGTCTATACTTAATGATTTCCACAATGGAGCTTGTGGTGGTCATCTATCAAGGCTTGCGACAACCCAGAAAATTTTGCGTACAGGCTACTTGTGGCCTTCAATTTTCAAAGACTGTATTGAAGCGGTCAAACATTGCCACCCTTGTCAAATCTATACTCAGAAAATGCGCGTGCATCCAGCTCCACTTTTTCCTATTATCACTTTCGGTCCATTTACGAAGTGGGGCATTGATTTCACTAATTGTAATCTGCCTTCGGTGGCGAATCACAAGTACATCATATGGCCATCGAATACTTTACGAAGTGGGCTGAGGCCATGACTGCTTATAAGAACAATAGTGAAACATCAGCCTTTTTTCTCTTCAACTAGGTTATTTCATGATTTGGTATCCCAAGAGAGATTGTCACTGACCATGGCAGTCACTTCTAGAATCAACTTATGACCGAATTGGCTCTCAAGTTGGGCTTCTAGTAGGAGCATTCGTCTCCATATTATCCTCAAGCCAATGGGCAAATAGAAGCCATGAATAAGTCCCTTAAGGCTATCTTGCTAAGGAAAATTGACAAAAATTGATCCAATTTGCACATCATATTGTACCCGGCACTCTGGGCATACCGAACCTCAGTGACGACTACCACCGATTTTACTCCTTTTCAATTAGTTTACGGGTTGGAATCTACTTTTCCTATCGAATTTGAAATTCAATCTCTTAAGCTAGTTGTAGAACTTCTTCCAAAGACGTCGAGTCTTGAAGAATGCCTCGTTCATTTGGAACATCTCGATGAGTAGCGTCGAGATGCTGCCATAATAAATGAAGCCCATAAGAAGAGGGTTAAAACTTAGCATGATAAAGTTGTCCATCCTCAGGTTTTTTCTGAAGGCGACCTTGTCTTAGTTTATGACCAAAACAAAGATGCCCTGGGGGCAGGCAAATTCAAGTCTATGTGTTATGGTCCCTTTGTAGTCAAGCAAGTTTTGGGAAAAGGGGCCTATGAATTAATTGATTTTGAAGGGAACAAACTAATAGAGCCCTGAAATGGGCTCTAACTTAAGAAGTATTTTATTTAGGTTTTGACTAAGAAATTACTTGTTTGTATATATTATAATTTTGTACATATTTTTTTGGAATTTTGTGATATCAACATTTTTTTATCTACTTTGGCAGGTGTTGATGGATGATTCGATATATTTCAGATTCACCGATGGTGCTAGTCGGCACACTCAGAATCTTGCTTTAGCAGCTTGGGTGATTTATTATCCATCTGGCCAGTTGATGGTGTCGAGGGGAGTATGTATTGGCCCTGCTTCGAATAACATTGCTGAATATACTGTCATTATTAATTTACTATCCGAAACAATTTATTATGGGATTGATTCATTGATAGTTTATCTAGACTCGCAGTTAGTGGTGTCGCAGTTAAATAACATTTATCAGGTTCATGATCCTTATTTATATCGCCAATTTTTGAGAGTGAGAATGTTGAAACAATCATTTATTTATATTACATATGTTCACATTCAACGATCTGAGAATTCATTAGTAGAATCTATTGCTAATCAAGCATTATATTGGCACATTAATCATTCATTAAATTAAACAATATCAAAAAATTTGAATCTGTATATATATCATAAAATCGCCTGTATATAGATAAAGTGTTAAAAAAAATAATATACAAAATTGGGACAAGATGCCCTCAAAATTTGGGTTCATGCCCATAATCATGTCTAGTAATACATCGGTTTATCTATCGACCCAGCTCAGGATGAGCGGCTAAAAGGTTAACTGCTGCATTGGCTACATGCCGAAGTATGTGGACCCAGTCTCATGGTACCCCTACCACACAGTCCTGCATCTCCTCAGGTAGATCGTCTATGGCTATCATAGATACCTGGTGAGTCAGTCTCACCAAGTTTCTCTGAACTGCATATAGGACTCTCTTTGTCTTAGTTGCTACCTCTTCGGCTCCTCTTCCATGACTCCTGTGTCTTGGAAATTCATTTGGTCTCACTAGACCCACATCTGGAACATGGTCATTTTGTCAGTATTTTTTCTCATCAAAAATATTTCTAAGTTAATTTCATATTAAAAAATCAAAAAAATATTAAAAATTTACAAAAAATTAAAAAATAAAATTGTCACCTATGTCTCCCCATGGTGTGTTTGGTGGCAACACCAAGTCTAGATCTCCTCAGAAATCCATACCAACATACAGGTAGTCATCGACTGCGATGATCTGTTGGTCCCACCAAGCGAAAAACTCATCATCAAAAGTCATCCTAGTCATGTCTCTGCCTCTAAGGCGTTTCATCAAGTCTGCCCATCTGCATTCATGGATCTATAGGGCTGCTGATGGAGACAGATACTTTGGGATGTAGCCCAGCTACCTTCTCGAAGAAGAATGAGCATAAGATAGTCCCATATCCAAAGTTATTTGTCTGACCCTTCTGAATAGAGGTCAATTGGCTCTTCATGTTGGTTAGAAGAGGCGTGCACCAGTCAAAAACCGTGGTAAGGCATTCCACTACAAGGCTCATGGACATTCGTGATGCCTGATGCAGTGAAGTTGATCCATTTACCCTTGCAATGGTAAATAACAGAATCCTCAGAGATAAAATTTCCACATGTTTGATTAGAATCTGACATCCAATCTTCTCTAGGTGTCCAAGACAGTATATATGTACATAGTCTTCTACTAAAAGACTATTTCTTGTCCTACCAATCGAATACACAACCTCCCTTCTTCGAGAGAGACCTGTAATAAAGTAGATTTCTTCAACCTCAATCCATAGAGGAATCTGGTCTATCATGAAGGCATCATTGTCTACACTCCAGTAGTGGATTAGTAGTTCGAGCAGGCGTGTGTTGGCTTTCATGTTTGGAATTTTGAAGAATTTCAATAAGCCAAAACCTCTCAAAGTGTCTAGTGCATTTTGGTCATTCATTACCTCATTTTCAATTGTGGTATGCTCTCTTTCTCTCCATGTGATGGTCATCCTGCAAAAAATTTGAGTTTCAACCATTAGTTTTTATGTTTAAACTTTAACTTGTGTACACGCAGGTTCCCTTTACACACAGTCACATGTAGGGCTATCGTATACGTGGGTTGATCATATCCAACCTACGTGCACGCAGAGTTGGATTTTTGGGTATAAATTCCCATGGTTAAAACTTTAAGAAAACTTATAAAAACTATCACAAAATAATACAAGCATGATTTGAGGGTTACTTGATAACTTTGGTACGATTTGAAAGGTCCAATTGTTTAGAGGCTTGCTCCTTTTTGCTCCACAACTCTTTGCTCCAAACAAAAATGAAAAAAATGTGAGTCCAAAAGTCATTATATAACTTTGAAATTGCAAAATATTTTTTCAAAAATGGATTTTTGTCTCATGGATTTTTTGACCTGTGGGCTTGGATTGTCGAGAATGGGTTGTTGTTTCAGGATATTTTGGAGACCTTCTTCGAGATGTCATTTTGGTCCCATGGCCACTGACCCGTCAGGGAAGGTATCGTCCCCCCACTAGCATATAGGTTGGGGAAAACCATTTTTCCACTGCATCCTGCATTCTAGCCTCCATTCAGCGATACGTTAACCATAGGGTCAACCCCATCATATCTTGGTTAGAAAACCGTTTTCACTCGCCGATTTTGAAATCATGATATGATGGTAGAGCCATCCATTACATGGGCATCTTAGTTAGAACCTCATTGTTATAAGGAAAACTAGTGTGCATTCAGAGCTGCTAGTCCCACTAAGACGGGTGGCTATCTTAGAAACAAAAAAACTAAAGTTATTTGTTTTTTCCTTTATGAGAGATAGATGAGAGAGAAGTAGAGAGTACTAACCTCAGTCTTTCTCTTGGCTCCTTGCTTGTTTCCTCCCCCCTTTGACAGGACTTCGCCACTCTTTCCTCACTTTTCCCGCTTCAAAGAACACCTGTAGAGTCAAAGCAACATAATACCATCAAAGCATACAGATCTATAACCATAAAAACTATAGGATTAGATGTATATTAACCATACAAATGCATACACCAATACAAGATTCAGAAATATACAAGAATATGGAGGAAAACTCAAATAGCTTTATTGATAGAAGTAACAGAAGAGAGGATTACAACCGGGCTGACCCAACACCATCCTCCCAACATGAAAGGCCTCTTCACCTATGAAAGCTAGATCACCAACACTATAATGTTTCATAGAGAAACCAACAACACTTCCTTACAAAAAATACAAAGCCTCTAGGTCTCTAGGATGAGGGATCTATATAGATATTTTGAGGTGAGTGAATCAACTTCTGGGATTTTGATTTGTGTCATTTCTCTGATAGTTCTTGGTTCCATTTGGATATTCATGATCTGTTACTCATTGAGGTAAAATTCAGAGACAATGTCAAATGGAGCAGTTCTAGAAGATTATCTGAGTTCCACCTAGAAAACACCTTTGCCATGCTGCTCTCACTTCATGCACCCTATAGAAGGGATTTTTAGTATGCATCACACCTTGCATGTACATGTGAGAGCACAACCTCAGCATGGACAGTCTGATGCAAGTTGACCATTTCTAGCATTTTCAGGGAGGACTTGTGGAAATGAGTAATTAGGTGACCTGTTCCTTAGGGATGAAACAACACTTTAGGGTTTAGAACCCTTGGTTTATGGACCATGTGATTGGGTTGATAGTTGCCAAATATTCAAACAGTGCCCCCTAAAGCATGAGGTCGTAAATCTTCTGATGTTGGGTGAAATGCTTTATCATGAGGATCCGAGGTTTTTCGAAACTGGAAGGTGACCTGTAATAAGATACAATACAATACATTATCTTCATGAAATTTTCATGATCTAGCTGAGGTGGGCATTCCCATGCTCAACTTTATAAATTCATTTTTATTTACATAGGACAGACAACCGCCTATGTGGCAGACTGATGATTATGGTAGAGCCATCATCCCTTTTTTTGGATGATTATGTATGCAGCTATGATGTACATTTGATGTCTTTATTTTTCCTAAATATATTGTAGCTCGGATGGACGAAACTAGATCTAGGGTCTTCAAACTCGTTCAATATTTGCCAGAAGTACAAGTTGATCCATGTGAAAAGATGTTCTGATGTTGAACATGGAAAGACATTGCCTAATTGCCAACCAATGATGTAAGCTTTTAATAGGTGCAAGAGGAATCACCGATAATGATGATGACCCTCAAGGTACTGCAATATAATTCACGTGGTGTGAATACATGAGTCGATGTCGAACACCACATAAAATCTTTCAGTTAAAGGCCATTGATGTAAACCTGTCGCCGGAAGTGAGAAACTTTCCATTAAGGCATGCAAGCTTCAAAGTACTAAAAGGGTTGTTCCTAAGTCGACTTCTTGGATAATGAGCTGATGTCGAGAAGAAGTGACCCATCGTAGGAGGGCCTTAATGAATCCCACATTTACAACATTGAATGGAGCAAATTATTTTGTGGAGGTGAAAATGATCTGATGATACAAGGTTCAGGGTGGTGGTCATGAAAGAATAGAGCGTGAAGGTATTGCAGCGGATGAGGTGTAAGCTGGGTTGCTGAATTCTCTGAACGACTTCTCTTGAACATATCGGTGACATTGAAATGGATTGGTAGCATTAACCCCAAAAATGGATGGTACAGAGGACCAATGGTGATATGACTGGTGAATGGAATAACCCAACCTGACTCAATCATGGTGATGGAGTGAAAGTGTCATGTTCAAGAGCGACCTGCTACCAATAAATTTCTTCAAGTTTTCTTCCAATTTTTCCCTAGTCATTTCTGACCAGTACCTTTTTATTTTTGTCAAGCTTGAGGAGGATAACATATGCTTGTTCTATAATTTTCCCTTCGCGCAAACCTATCACTATGTTTTAGCGAGCCTAGCAACAGTGAAACTCGCTCTTGTCTGTAATGAACAAGTTTGTCGCTATTGTTTTAACGAGTTTAATGACAAAGATAACTCAATCCCTTTTAGTTTTAGAGAGACTGGAAAGAGATAGAAAGGAAACTCCAGAATCCTTTTTTCATAGTATAATCCTTTAAGTACAAAAAAGTATAAAATAATATGAAAGGGATGACTTTTTCGATCACTTTAACGAGTTGAAAAAGACAAGCACTTGATCTTTTTGTGTAATGATCCCTTAGGTCCAAAAACAATAAAATATAGAGGAGGGATGGCACTTCCAATCACTTTAACGAGCTGGAGAGGCCAATTGCTCAGAAATCCTTTTATATTTTACGAGTCTTAAAAGAGCTTAAAAGAGACTCATCTTTGAGGTACGAGTGATATTTTCGGGTAGCAGTTGGTTACAGGTAAGGTTTGGAACTCTTTAGTCACGACAGTGTAAAGAAGATGGCTAACAGAATCACTCGTCGTAGTTTCTCCTCAAAAGGGAAAACAATCAAGTGGAGGCGGATGATCGACTAAAAAGTGAGGTGATGGTAGGAACACGACCAAGGCTCAAAAGCTGATAGTAACACAATCACAAAGGTTATTTTCCAAAAGTGGGTTCATTTTTTAATGAGCTTGAACTCTGGGGGAACATATGCTCATAACTAGGTTTATTTTTTAACGAGATTGAACTTTGCGGAAACAATGCTCATAACTAGGTTTATTTTTTAACAAGCATGAACTTTGCGGAAACAATGCTCATGCTAGTCATATAATAAGGATGTCTCTCACTAGTAGGTTAATTTTTTAGGGAGCGTGCCCCATGTTCAACTTTGCTCTGGAGCCTTTTATATGTAAGCTAGGAATGACCAACTACTGTCCTAGGGGTTAAAGAACTACTGAGGTTAGGTAGGATAGCTTCTCGACGGGAAACCTTTCCTTTACTTTGTTGTTTCTGTCGATCCTGACAAAGGTGAATGGTTGACTAGACCAATCACCTAACTTAAGTAGTTGAAGTTAGTAAAAACTATGGGGTTAGAGTTACGCTGGTCACTTTTCACTTGCGTACAAAAGGTTTGCATGCCCCGAGGTATAAATAGAAGTAGAGTTTCCAAGTTACCATATGGAAGTTCTTGCATTAAAGCAAGGTTGTTTCGTCCACATTTGTAGACAAAACACTTCTTTGGCTCTGTCCATCAAAATAGACAAAGGTGAATGGTGGGAGCTTCCACTCACATAACCTTTGATGAGGGAATCCTTTTCCAGTCTAATCCCATTTTCCTAAATGGATGGGTGTGTCAGTCTAGTCATATATCCTACGCAGAAACCTATCTTATATCTGGCGTTTTCCTGTCGAAGTAGACCAGGGCGCATGGCCCCTAGGTTTAGTCACATTCACCAAATCACTCGCGCTCATCAAGTGGATAGAATGGAGGTTGATGAGACATTCCTTGTGCAAAAAGACCAGTTAGGGATGGCATTTGACTAGTAGCCGTGTTTGAACTGGGGAATGAAAGCTAGTCAATGAGCTGGACCATTATGCCTTCATACGGGAAACACATCACTCGAAAGAGTGAGGAAATAATAGCTCCCATGCTGTAAATGTAATCATGCCTAAGGAATAGATTATAATCTAGAGGCCCTTGGACTACCATCATGTTTAGATGAACGGTTTTCCTTCTCAAAGTTATAAGAAAATTTGGAAGGATCCCTAATAGTCGATTGGTTCCTTTGTTGAAGCCTGACAGATTTCGAATCTCAAGCAAAATCGATCGCGAACCAAGTGCTTTCCAAGTAGTTGAGGAAAGGATACTCATAGAAGCCCCTTCATCTATGATAGTACCATCCATGATCATTCTGTAAGCTTGTACTATGATTTGGAATGGTACATTAGATGGTAGGCGGGGTCTCCCTAGTAGATTCCAATCGAAGGAAACGACTAGATTGCTTGGAGGAGGGAATGAATAAATGGTCGAATGAATCTTTGACGAAGTTCCTTCATATGGTAAAGGAACAGGTAGATTTCCCTCATGTTCATCAGATTCTACGTTAACAAAAAGAATTTGAATGGTGTCATTCTCATTCTCTTTGGTGACTGTATCATCTGAAGGTGGACCTTCTGAAGACAAGACTGGGTCGACTACCATCTCGATCTGTTGACTTTGGTCCGGTGAAGACTCAGAGGGTTTATCTTCAATGATAGGTGGTTTGACCGAAAACAAAGGTGTGTCAGTCAGATTTTCAACTAGTGATGGACTCGGCAAGATTTTTTTGTATCAAGGAGGAAGTCTTTGCAGTGAAGTAGGACGACTATCCAAGACTCTTTTAGCTTTGTCTAGGAATAGACAATGGTGGAGGGCATGATAGCCTTCACACAGTCTACAAGGAAATTTAGATCTTCCTTTCTGTCCATTGACTCCATTTTCACTAGTTTATGGTGTGCTCTCAATATGATTGTCAGAGGTTGAAGACACCGGATTGTGCAAGCGAATAGACGAGTCCCTTAAGATCCGTGGGATGCAAGGAAAATCTTGATGATAGTGGTCTCCTTTGCAAATGACACATGGAGATTTAGGTCTGGAGATTTTCACCAAACGATGCATGGTTGCCCTCTTTCACCATTGGATTCTTCTTCTTCTCAATTACTTGGTTTTTAGCATTACTAGCTTCACCAAGCGAAGAGGAAGAAGAGAGGGAGAAACAAATGAAGTAGAAGGTGGGGGAGTGACTTTAGTATCATCTAGTTGCTGATTTTATTCCTGAGGAATTACGGTGTTTTGAACAACAGAGGTCGAGGAAAGCCATACTGGCAGACCAATTGTGAGTCCTGGAAGGGACAATGTAGCCATATGTGGAGCACCAACATCTTCCCAAGAAGAGAAAGGACTAGGATTCCCCCAAGGGGAATTCCTTGATTGGTGGAATCCATTTTCTCAACCTGAGACCAACAAGGGAACAGTGATGTTATTCTGATTAAAATAAATTTTATGACGCTTTGATACAACTTGCTTTTTCAATTTTAAAGAGTCGAGAAAAAGCTAAAGATGACTCTAGTTGCCTTCGATTTTTAATGAGCTTGAAGTGACAAGCACTCAGATGGACCTTTTCTTTTAAGTAGTCTGAAAAGGAATGAAAGTGACTACTCTAGAAATCTAGACAGAGAAATTACCAAACCAATCAAAAAACAACAGAATACTTTTTACGTATGGCAATCAATCTTCTTGAATGCTGTGTTCAGTGCATTGCGATCGACAGGGCGACAAACACGGCTTGCTAAGGATAAATGATATAGCCTATTGTGGTCTCCCAATATATAATTGACGGTATGTGCGAGCACAAGTTCATACTCGCACTTTTCATATCAAGGAAGAGGAATCACCCAACCTATGATGAAAACGATAGTTACTAGGCTTTACAACACTGAAATACTTCTCTAGCCTAGACTTCTAGATGTTGTGTTAGGTTCCAGAGTGTTTTTATGTTCATTGAGTTTTATTTTACAGTTGATATTTATTAAGAAGTTTGCCTTTAAGGTTCATCGCGTGATGTATATATACAATTCCTAAATATACAATCTAAGATCATAAACAGTCGTTTACTTTCTTTTTGCAATGAAAATCCTAGCTACTAAGGAAAGAGAAGTAAAATTATTTCAACATAGAGCAAAGAGCACACACTAAGATGCACTGTCCTAAATCAATTTCTGCATGTAGTCTAAATGCAAATGCACATGCATATATTTGTTTTTCAGTTTCCTTAATGTGAGAATAACAAAAAGAAAACTAAGGACAGATCTGAACAATCTTTTCTCAAAGCGACACTTCAGCAATTTCTTGTTCAAAAACGAAAGGAAGACTAAGACGACACTTTCAATTTTGACTTGAAAACTACTTTCGACACTTCAAAGAGTTGATGATTCGAATCAAATACAATAGAAAAAGTGTAATCGACTAT
>APFE031120638.1:19240-107549 GCA_000404065.3 Pinus taeda | reverse complement strand
AAAAACACTTGGTTTCTCATAGAATAATGTATGTTTAGGGAAGGATTGCTCTTAATTGTTTTGTTTGTCACTAGAGAGTCTTAGACTCCTAGGGAGGTTAGTTTTGTCAGCAAAAATAACTCTTTTCGCATGACACAAAGAGTTTGATAACTATTCTTCTGAAAATGGAATTCACAGAAATAAGACAGTTCCAGGAATGCCACAAAAAAATGGTGTGTCAGAAAGGATTAACATGGCAATCATGGAACACACAAGGTGCATGAGACTACATGCAACACTACCCTTACACTTTTGGGAAGATGTTGTATATATTGTTGTTTATCTAATAAAAATAATGCCTTCAAGTTCTTTGGATGGTGGTATTCCAGAGGAGGCATGGACATGTAAAAAGATACGCTACTCATTTTTAAATACTTCCAGTTGTGTAGCCTTTGTCCACATTAATAAAGAAAATATAAAAAAGCTTGAGGAAAAATCAAAGAAATGTACCTTTATTGGATATGGTGTTAATAATTTTGGTTATCACTTATATGATTATTAAAATCACAAAATCATTAGGAGCAAAGATGTCATATTCAATCAAAAGGCCTTGTATAAGGATCAGATGCAGGAAAAGAAACAACAAAAGGAAAATAAAGAATATGTAGTGCTTGATGAGATAAGAAAAAAGTAAAGGTGCCTGAAAATCATAATGATCATCAACCACAACAACAACATGCACCTCAAACACCTGAAAGTGGTGTTAGAAGATCTACCAAGATAAGTAGACCCCCTGAGTGATACTCTCCTTCATTATATTATGTATTGTTGACTAATTCTCGTGAACCAAAAACATATGAAGATGCAATGCAGGAAGAAACTAGGAAGAAGTGGGAGCAAGCCATGGAAGAAGAGATGGGCTCCTTGGTGCATAACTAGACTTGGACTTAATCAAGTTTCATGTAGGTAAAATATCATTGCATAATTAATGGGTTTACAATTTGAAGGAAAAAGATGAAGGAAAATAGAGGTATAAGGTTAGACTTGTGGTGAAGGGGTTTGCAAAAAAGAAAGGTATAGACTTTGATGAATTTTTTTCTCCTATAGTTAAAATGTCTCCAATCAGAATTATTTAAAGTCTAGTGCCATCAAAAGGTTTTCATCTTGAGCAGTTATATGTAAAGACAAATTTTCTCCATGGGGGTTTGGAGGAAGAAATAGATATGCAGATTGAGATGAGGTTGATTGTGAGTTTGATATAGATTTAAACACACACGGTGCAATTTGTGTCATGTGGCTTGACTTACTAGAGTGAGAGTGACCATTTATTGTGAGTCAAGAGGATGAGTCATTATTGCATGGTTAGACTTTCTGTTTTGTTTGAACATGCAAACATATTATTATACAAGAAGTCTAGTTGTCATTACAAATATATTCATGCTTCAAGAAGAAAGCATGTGGCTTTTTATCCTTTGCATGGTATGGGATTATTTGAATACCAAAATCCAACTACCTTATAGAGATCACCTACCTAAATCTTTCTTTTCGCAAGAATATATTATGGAATTATTAAATATTATATATATATAATATGATAAATATTTAAAAAATAAATTTCATATTGATATATAAAAATGTTTCTGTTGTATTATATATGTGAAATATTTTGAGATAAAGTTCTCTTCATATTTTATATCTATGTATTAGAGTAGGTACTGATGGTTAAGTAATAATAGAAAAATATTTAAACCAATAATAATATTAAATGTTGAGAGTAAATATACATTATTAGTAAGCAATGAATGATGATTAGTAATAATTGGCCAATTACTTGGAAAGTTCAAGGCAAAATGTTGGAACTATTACAATGCCAAACATTTCAAAGAATATTACAAGAAACATAAAAAGAAGAATATGAATGAAAATTGTGATTTTGATGATAATTTTGAAAAATATTCTCATGATGATGGTGGAGATGTTGTTGTTGCAACTTTGGCATGTGATGTAGGCCATAATGCATAGTTGATATACTTTTGAGCATCATTCCATATGGCTTCTCTTCAACACTAGGCTTCAATGTATAAGAAATATGATGGTGGGATGTCATACCATGGTGATGACACTCCTCTCAACATAATTAGTCATGTTAGACTCTAGATTAGATTCCTTTATGGAAGATTTAAAAGAGAATAATCAAGTTTCATACATTTTGGTTCTAGCATTAAACCTACTATCAGTAAGCACATTTAATGATCTAGTTGTGCATATTGCTTTCTTTTACAAAGGATGTAATAGCTATTCAATTTATTTATTTGAGGAATCTAAAATAACTACACCTTCACAATTAGAAACTACCTTTACCTTTCATGGTTATGCTATATGGGTACTTAAATAAGCTCTTACTTTAGAAAGAAAGTTACACATAGATAAGGTAATGCTATGGAACCAAATTTTGGGCCTATAAAACTTGGAAAACAAAAATATTGTTAATGGATTGAATGATTGTGCTATTGAATTTTATCCTTGTGAGCATTATGTATATGGATAATGGATTTATATTCAGTTTTATTCTAGGTATCTCAAATCTTATAGATTGATGTCCTTAATTCATTCTAATGTAATTGTTCTAGTTAAATTTGTTGGTTCTTACATTAAAAGAATGTGGATGTATTTTCCTAGAGCTAAATCTAGGTTTATAATTAGTTTAAGGAATTTCAAGCTCACTTGGAAAATCAAAGTAGTAGGAAGATTAAGGTGTTGAGGACTGATAATAGTGGTGAGTTTTGTTTTATATAATTTGATAATGTTTCTAAGGGGAATGACATTGAAAGGCATAACGAAAATCAAATACGCATCAATAAAATGCACTTGTATAATGAATCAATATAATGTTAATGGAGAGAGATAGAAGTATGTTTGGTGGAGTCGTTTTAGAGAAGAAGAAATTACTACTGCATGTAATTCAATTAATTGGCATTCCACAACATATCTTATCGATAAGACTCCTACGGAGATATAGATGGAAAATAATCTATCACTTCAACATCTTTTTGTTTTTGGTTGTGAGGAATATGCTCACATGACTAAGGGGAAGAAGTTAATTCTTGATCCAAGTAGATATTAGTCGCCACCCACCTATTCCACTGGCTAACAACACAATTTTCCTATTTTGGTATTTTTGGAAGTTTTTAGGTCATGAATTTCTAGAGTCATTTTGAGACCCTAAATGATGCTTTTTGGGGAAATGATTCAATGGTAGTAAGATACTATTGTAGGAAATTGAAAGTTGCACTTGAATAGACCTTCCCAACAAGGTATCATGCATACCAAATGGATATCGTATGCCAAAGTTACAACCTTGGGAGGTTGATGTTCCAACTTACCCCAACAAGGCCCATAAGCCATTGGGGCTTCATCTCGTAGGGTTAGGTTTTTTATGTTTAGGGTTTCTTATCTCTTCCTCACGATAAAAAGGCCTTAAAGCCTCACTGTAACACAATTCAAGAAGGTGTGTGTCTGTCACTTATCTTCTCAGAGATAAGCCACCACTATTCAAGCTAGTTTTATTTTATTTTGCATGAATACAATTTCAACATTTTTCATTTATTAATTGAAGTCAAGTTTCACTGTATTTCGTTGTTTTGCTTATAAATTTGTATTTCTTCCACAAATTTGGATCAGTGTTAGCAAAGTGATCCACTCTTTATTTGTTTTTTTTGAATTTCCCCAATGAGGTCAAGGTATATGGAGTTTGGACTCAAACTACTTGAGCCCTTGCAATACCATCCTCATCGACCCTGTCGGCTTCCCATGAAGGAAGAAAAGAAATATTAGGGAGTACAAGATCATATTAAATTATTGCTCAAAGAATCCCTCAAGCAATAATGGAATAAGATGATGGGTAATTTTTCCCATATCCTTTGGCGGATACTAATAGGTGATGCGTCTTCATCCAATGGTCACTTTGGATACACCACCCCATTTAAGGTAAAAATTAATTTTCATATATCTATATTTGAAGGAAAAGTATATGCATATGCTCTAAACAAAGGGTTAAATATGCTAGAAGGCTATTTTTTGGTCTTTAATTTTTCCAGTAGATAAAATAATAATTTTGCACTCCTTAAGGTTTCCCCCCATGTTAATGATTTATGGGAATCTTACTATTATCAATAGGCCATGGAGAAATATGCACTATTTTCAGTTGCACTCACTTAGGATTATTTTAGGGATGTTGTTAAGGAACAATATCATGCTATTGGAAGCTACAGAGACTAGTACATGGCATAGACCACACTACAATAGGAAAGGAACCAAGAGGTGCAAAATTTCATAAATATATTTCATACTTTGTGCACCAAGCTGTGTATAAAGGAATCTAAGTGACATATGATGCTCAAGTATCATGGTTTTCTGCACAGATACATCCATACATAAATGGATTTCCTGGACATCTCCTCGCTTGGCACAACATACCAATATGTTCTCAAAATCAAGAAAAAGTTTAAACAAAATAAACGAGACTTTGGATCTTTGAATCCTTCATAGTAGAAGTAGGGAAATTTCATCCCAAAACCATAAAAAAAATTGATAGAGCCAAGTTGGAAAACCCTAATAAAACCTGTCAAGGCTGAAAACAAAAAATGGTAATGAGAAGACAAAGGAATACACGAGAAAATGGTGCGCGTTCCACAAGAGCCCCACTCATAACACTAATTATTGTCACAGAAAACAGTGATTGATGGTCAAACTAACAACTTCAAAGTCAGATGTAGGCTCTAAATCTAAACCATACCTAGACAAGGGGAAACATAACATTGATGCGGAACCCAATGCCAACATCACCACCACCAAAGTCCAACAAAGTGATCCCAACTATTCAAAGGAAGGTGAGCATATTTTTCACTCACAAATGTGGGTGAGGGGTGCTCCACTATATTTTATTGTCAATAGAAGGAGTCAAACAGCCTCAGCACAGTAGAGTTCATTAAGCAGATGAGACTACCAACAACACCATACATGTAGTAATAAACCATTGGGTGGTTCCACTGAGGGAAATATTTGTATGTTAGCCAATAGTGTCACCTGCCCTATAACATCAAGCCTTTCAATGATGAGGTAATTTGTTATGTTCCTACCCTTGAAGTTTGTGATGCTTTGTTAGGCCAACCATACTTGTGGAAGCATAATGTTGTGTATGAGTCTAGACGTTGTAGTTGTTAGGGTCCTATAAATTTTATAGGATTTCTTGATTATAGCTAATCATTATTATATTTCAAATGTTGTAAATAATATTCCATATTGTAAATTATTTTCAAAAAAGGCAAAAACCTTAAGAAAAATCAAAGGAATTAGAGTTTGACTCTAATTTTGGTGTATCAAGTGATATTTGATATATTATTTCCTATTCCTAAAGTTTCATTAACCCGAAACTATTCCTTTGCTATCTATTTCATCCACTCCCCTACCCCACCATACGCTCCAATAATTCCCTTGCTATGCACTCAATATATTTCCCTACCCTGCCTTATGCCACATTACTTCACGATAATCCATCATCACCTTTCCCATCATCCGTGCCCACCTCGTTGCCTCCAACAGCCCACATTGCATTCCCCCCCCCCCCCCCACAATCTGAAGTTTACACATCGGGGGGGGGTCCAAAATGGGTAGTATTCAAACCCGCCCCCACCGCAACATGTCACCATTCCATGATTTCGCACCCCCCTTAGACAAAACCATTAACTGCCTCCCCCCCCATCCAAAAATTCATTTCTCCACCAAGCGACACCACTGTCCTATTCGCTTACCATGCCCCCACTTCATCACCTCCGCCACTCCTATCCCACCACGTATCCTCCGCCCTTTACTCCCATCCAACATCCACTCACCATAACCCTCCTCATCTTCCACTCCTATTCAGCCATCTAATCATATTTCCGCCAACCATGTGCCTCCATGACACTTCATGCCTCCACGTCATTCATCTATCTCATGATCAATTGAAATTATGCTTTTCTCAAATACATCACAGTGATTGCAAACGTGGTTTAAAAATGAATAAGAACATTTTTTAAAAACTTGAAAGAGGTTTCTATTACTAACATCCTTATGCATAAAAACATCTATCAGTTTTTTCATAGCTTTTATGGTTTGGAAGATGTTAATAATTCTTTGAAGGCATATTTTCTAGAAATTTCCTATTTTAGTTACTTTTTTGCAAAAACTATTGTAGATAATAAGAGATGAATTTTGGTAAAATGGAGAAGATTTTTTCTCCTCATACAACCAACTACAAAAACCTCTCTCATTTTTGTAACAACTATTATGGTTTGGGATATTCAGATCCATATTTGTAGGAATGTTTTCCCGAATTTTCCTGTTTAGTCATACTTTTGCAAAACAGATTGTGTCCAATCAGAGATGACTCTTGAGAAACTGGAGGATTTTTGTGTTCCTAATATTCCAAATTAAAATAACCTACTACATATTTTACACAGAGTAGACAATGAGAGATACATTTACATCTTTACATCCTATTTTTCGTTTTGTGCAAAGTCCTATTTTAGACATGTTTTCGCATAGAATATTGGGAACAACTAGAGCTGCATTTTAGTAAATGGAGAGATTTTTATCTCAAGAACATATTTATCTACAATAACCTCTCTCACATTTTACAGAGATATCTCGGATTGAGATATACAAAGGGATGACTGGACCCTATTTTGCAGAAATTCAGGAGGAAAATGTTCAAAGATAGTTAGCCACCTCATCAACTATGAGTTGCAATCAAATTAAATTTTCTCTTTTTTGTTAACATAAATCCATAATGATAGTGCCAAGTAGATACATTAGTTTTGAATTTCCTACATTTCATTTCTGTTTGTGTAAACCAGTTTAGGATATTTGTAAAAGGATCTTGAGATTTTTATCAAGATATTTTAGTTTAGAATTTATATAAATACTTCACCATTTCAAGTAATAGATGTTTAGGTTTGTATGAATAAATCTATTGTCCAATGTAAAGCTTCTCATTGAGCTCAAATGGGCTGATCAATAATACAAAGACTCTTCACAAGATACTTATGTTGCGATATACTAGTGATGTTTTCCTTAGTGTAATTGTGTTTCCACTATTATTTTTTGTATGTTTATCATCTAAAATTTAATTGTAAAACATGAGATGTGAAAAATAGGATATGTTTTTGAACACCCTATTTGGAATGCGTTTACAATATGTATGTTTTCTTATGAATTCTAATTGAGAAATTCTTAAATCCTTCTCAATCTCTACTGAATCACACCTTTCTCCATTCCATAATTCAATTCAAAGATCCAGTAAACGTAGCTTGCTTGCCATGTGATTACTCCTTTGAAATTTTGATGCAGCATCCAACTTTATTTGGCTCCATTTCCTAATGAATTCCTCTTGATATTCCAACCAAACCATTTTCAAAATCAAACTCTGACCCCAATAACTAGCCTGAAAATCCCAGTGAACAAAACCAAGTCTCACACAGAGGGTCCTCTATGAAGTTGGCAGGGCTAGATCCCAGCTTCAAAAGTGGTTTGATGTTGCCTCCATGGTTTTTCTTCAGCCTTGAAATTACAAAACGATGACATAATGAAGACCATACTTGGGAAGGACATTTTATCTTCCTCAAAAAAGTGTATCAAGTTCCAAATCTGATTACTGATGATGAATAGTGATTTTTTTTTTCACTACTGGTTCACGGATACCCATGGTCAGTAGGTCCGCTACATCTAGGATCGAACAACGCTAGGGTGGACCCCACCAGAAGGGGGACACACCCCTCGACCTATTTACTGACCTGACCATAAGAGCTTTCAGGTTTTGACCCTGTGACCTCCCATTGGCGAGGCCCCCTCTTGATCGATTGAGCTAACCCTTGGGGCTATGATGAATAGTGATTAGACACAAGAAGGCTGAATTATTCACCTGGTGACTCCATTTTTCAAGTATCCAGAGCTTAAAAGCTTTTAGGGTGACTTTGCTATCAAAGAATCCATATTTTAGAGCATTTATGGCGACCCCACTACACATTGATAAGATTTCTTGCTAAACAAGATGACAGGGTATTGTTGGGTGCCAACAGGTGTCTTTCAAAACTCCTAATTGCCTCGCATTAATTATCAACCTGGGCAAGTCCTTTTATTCCAAGAGTGCACACAATATGTGCATGCTATGAATCCAGAGAGTAATGCTTTTAAAATGAAATATAAAACTTTGATACAAGAGTGAATGAATGCATTATAAAACTCAAACTACAACTGTTAACAGAAACATTACATCTAAGCATCAAGACTTAACCCTCAACTAAAATTTTAATCAAATCTCAAACAGGTAATTCAAATGGAAATGATGTCAACCGAGAGTTTAGTAGCAATAACCAATCTCTTTAAGCTGATTCTATCTAAATCACACTCAATCTCAATTAAGCAATTCAGATGGAAATGATG
The DNA here is from genome assembly GCA_000404065.3 of Pinus taeda. Taxonomy (NCBI): domain Eukaryota; kingdom Viridiplantae; phylum Streptophyta; class Pinopsida; order Pinales; family Pinaceae; genus Pinus; species Pinus taeda. Next base: position 99,089 of record APFE031120638.1, on the reverse strand, counting down.
TCAACCGAGAGTTCAGTAGCAATAACCAATCTCTTTCAGTTGATTCTATAATAACCACACTCTTATCATAATCAACAAGATTCAATGCCTTAACTGATAATCAATTTAATCTACAATAAGCATAAATGGAATCAATTGACAAAGCTACAAATCACATAACGAAAGTAACCTAACTTCAATACAGGGAATTGGCAAATAGAAAACAATATAAACTCGCAGAGAATGGAAAAAGATCAACCCAGTCAAACTTGTGTGAATTAGAAAGATATAACATAAAGGGTATCATTTTAATCCACCAGAGGTCGGGCCCTTAGCCACCACCGAATATTGCTGAGCTCCTTCAGAGAATATGAATGAAAAGCAATGAAAATTATGTATTAACCATTGAACTCAATACTCATTACAATATGTTTGTGTTCCTCAAAAGCATAAGTATGTAAGTTAAAATTACAATTTGAAATAAAATATATATCGCCCCCTTTTCTCCTACAATTTACACTTTTATAGTAAAAAAGGGTAAAAGATAAATGTGATCCATCAGGATCGGGAGATCTTGAGGGAGTCACAACTAAATGCTATCTTTTGACATTATTCTTATTTAGCATTGATCCTCCTGATTCATCCTCTGGCCTGACTGCAACCGATGCGCCTCATTCATCCTTTGTTGGTTTACGTTGTTCCGTCTCTAGGGAAAAATAACTATTCCTTTCGTCGTTTTTCTGCATAAAAAAGAATAAGTGTTAGTTACGGTGGCTAATTCTTAATCGAGAGTAGTTCATTCATTTCTTATCATAATCCATCAATACGTTAGCATATCAAGGTACACAAGAGATAAGAAAAGAGGAAAAAGGAAATGTAATTTAGATTAAATACATACCCATTGCATAACTCAACATACTCCCCTGCTTACCCTGTGTCATGTCCTCATGAAAAGTAAATAGTTCTTATGCAATGCAATTAAAGAGTAGGTTGGAGAGAAAGCTTCAAAAATTGGTCTAAATCCATGATGCTAAGCCAGGAGCACAAAGGTGAGCCTTTCCTTCCCTTTGAGCAGCTCGTATTTAGCCTGATACCCTTCATGAGGATACAAAATAATGGGACTCTGAAACCAGCATCCCAACCATTGAGGTCCTTCTCTCAAAATAAGATTGTTGTAGTTTATCATCTAGGCTGCAACAACTTTGAAATTCCAATAATTAAATGGTTCCCTATCTTTCACACTATTAGTGGAGATTGTCCATCTGAGCTTAGATGCAGTCAGAGATCTTTCTTGAATGGAGAGAAAATATGATATTCCTTTCTGCACAATCTCCTTATGTATGGGCCCTAAATTTTTAATCTCCCCCTCTCTTTTCATCAGATTTTTATGGTTGGCAAACATCTGTAAAGGGTGCTTAGGTTCACTCCTCACCCAAAGATCCAATCCATGTTCCTGTCTTTGGAATGCATTATAAGCTTTAAACCATTTGAGTTGGTTAATTGCAAATGAGATAAAATATTGAAATTGAAAGTCTCCAATAAAAGGATTAGGGTTCTTTTCCACCTCGTTTTCTAATATGAAATTATGCAGATAGAACTCACAAAGAAGCCTTTAGACCTTTGCACTATGTTTCTTGCAACAATTTATATAATCTTCAGTTGTCCCTAATTCAATTGGTTTACCAGCTCTTACGGCTTTGATTTTCAATAACATGTATTGTTCTAATAAGAACAAGGCATAATTGGTGGCAAGAGACCTACATGTCAGGACATTTGAATACAACGAGCAGATGGTGTTTGTTTGACTCATGAATCTGTCTAGCTTGAATTTTAACTTCTCCAACTTTTCTTCTGCCTTTCTACACCATTCAAAGCTCTCGTTCACTGTTATAGTTAGTTCCCTAAGTTGTTTATGCAACTCTTGATATCTCTATAGGGAAACTATCTCTTGTTCAATTCATTCCAAAGCGAGTTGGGTTGGTGCCAATTCCTAATGAATATTTAGTAAAATAGGGTCATGGTGCATCAGTATGTCCGTCTGAGTGCCTATGATTCGAGAGGGGATACCCATTGTCTAAATGCTTGTGCTACAAGAGGGGATATCCTTTGTCTGCAATTCTTTATTGTGGGAGGTCCAAACCTCCATCTGAGTAGCTTCATCTACTAAATCTGCATGCAATCATACTTGAGTGGTGATTGTTCGAGTTGGTATGAGCTTAGTTTGAGTCCCTGTAGCCCTACATTCACATAATATTGTTTGCACGACCACATTTGCTACCTCAGGGGTATTATTCGGAGTTTTTCCTATTTTAATTTCCTTTATTTTTCATCGGAGCCTCTTGACCATCTTACGAAGCTTCTAGTGTTCTTCCCTTAGCTTCTTCAATTTCTTTCTGGCTTCGTGCCTCTTTTGAGGAGTAACCAATCTGCTAATAGTCTTGTTAATAGCCTCTATCTCTAAAGAGCCTGGTCGTTCATCCTAGCTTTGTTCCAATAAGACTATGTCTCCAGATTGATTATCGAACTCCCGAATAACCTCTATATTCACTTCCTCTTCTTGGTTTGTATCTTTTTGGGAAGGTAAAATTCCAGTATGGCCAAAATTCCTTGGATATTAGGCTTCTCCTCAGTTAGGATTAAGTGGTTCCTCAGGCTGCATGCAGACATTCATACTGGCCAGGACATGGGCCATCCTTGCCTCAAAATCTTGCAAAACATTGTCTTGAGAACTCATATTTGGTGTTGGAGGAGGCCCCACCTCGTTTTCTCATTCAACATCAAAATTCCCTGCTCCTTCCTACACTGAGTTGGGTCTATCTACTCCCTTAGGTTCTTGTTCAGGATTATCTTGTCCCTCTCGTTTTGGTTGCAAGTCCTATACATTTACTGGGATAGATAATTTTGTTGGTTGACTACTGCCTTGAGGATTTTTGGATGTTCCCTGGTCTAAATTCATCCTTGTAGATCGTTTACGCTTGTGAGGTCTACTTCCTAAAGGGGCAGTCCTCCTTCTTTTTGGAACAGGGTTAGGTTCTATCAAGTTTTCACCTCTTTCAAGGGCTATTATGAGATCATCCCATGCTAATTGTTGTTGGGAAAGGTTGTGACTAGCTATTAACATGATCAGACAATGGTGGCTAACTACTGTCTCAGGGTGTTGAGACCATCTTAGCCTCTTTTCAATGTCATGCAATAATGAATTCAACAATGCAGTCAAATTAACAGAACATTTTTATTTTAAGACTGCTAAAAGTTTGAGTTGTTGCAGCCTTACCATGTCTCGACGCCTATTGTAGGTGATATAGTTCTAGACAACTCATGCCAATTCTCCCCATGGCTCTCCGAGAGAAGATGGTTGAATGCCTTTGCCCTTCTTGATTGGCTCTTGTCCTTTGTCCCAAAAAATATTCATGGCATCATGCAGTTACAGTTGCTTATCAGCCCATACTGGTCCTTCTACCAGCAACCAAGACACTTCTACTATCAGAGCATATGTTACGGTGATTTTTCTACCCCTCACCAAGGATTATCCATTCTATAGATGCTATAGAAATTTAATGTCGATTTCCTCATTGGGGGGTTGAAATCTTGTAAAATATGTTGTCCATCTTGCACGGGCTAGAATTTCCCTGGCTACATCGGAGACAGCCAGTATTAAAGGTTCTCGACACACTATTTTTCCTCCCATGATGCTTTTGTTCTTCCTACTTCATCAAACAATTAGTGCAGTGGAGAAAACACAACAACAAGCAGAGCCGAGAGATGGAACAACAAGTAGTTGTAAGAGCTCTGTCAAGTGATGTTTTTATAAAAATAAATATCGTAAATCAAGTACTGTTATAATGCCACATGCTCTGTGATTATGGGATGTCATATTATTTTGCAAAATCTAATAAAACGATGAGAACACATGCATGAGTGTACTGGAGGTCCCTACCCCCTCTCGAAATTAAAGGTCGCCTACAACCGAATGGACGAAAAGATGACGTTCTGGCGGCGAAGTACGAGGGTGATGGATTGGGTAGCAAATGCAGCAGAGTACATATATTAATGAAAGGATCATATAAGAATATTGAAGTAATGAAAACAAAGCATGTAATGAGAATTATTAATAAGTGATAAGATTTCGTGAGGTGATGCGATATATAAAAAGGATAGTATACATAGGAGATGATACTTTACTGTCGTTATTCCACTTGAAAATGATGTAATTGATTTTAGAAAGTATTAGCTCATGCATAAAGGTTCAAGGTGAGTTAGGGAAATAATCTCTCCATAGAAAAATAATAAAATAAGAAGAGGGCATTGTAATAATTTTTGATGTAGGAAGTAAAACTCTAATACCATAAGCAGAGATTCTGCTACCTGTAGACATCCATAGCCTCGATAGAGTTTCTTTCTAACCCTTAGTAGCCGAGATCCTCTATGTATAGTTGGGGAAGTGCATTATGATGTCCACAGTAAAGATCAATGTGCTAGCATGGTAACCAAATGAACACATTGCCATTCACTGGGAAGTAGCGAAGTGATCAGGTTAGCTCGTGATGAGACCTCCTGTTCCAAGGATTTGTTTCTTGATGCATCTGTTGGATGATATCCCTAGTGTGGTGGCCATAGTGGGAATGCAGAGAATTATAGTTATCAGAGAGAATTATAGTAGAGGGAGTAGAACCAACATGGTAAAGATAATCAATCTGTATCATTTATAGCGTAAATGAGGATAGTAAAGTGATATAGGTAATTGTGTCCTTTCTTTTTTGATCATCACAAAGAAATCTAGTTAGAGATAATAATGTTAAAGATATTCACCTACTTTAGTAAACTCTTACTTTTTGTCCTCATACATGTATTGTACTTGATGCCAAAAAGAGGATTATAAAAAAAATGAGCTGGGATGGGCTAGGAATGATCATGCAAGGGGAAGAAAGGGGTGTTCTCAAAAATCCTTACAAAGTGTTTTTCTCTCAAGGGAACAGCAAAAACACTTGAAAAGTGATGTTCCCTTTAGGGAACAGTAGTTTTTCCCTGTAGGGAACAGAAAAAGAAAACACACAAAAAAGTGTTCTTCCCTTTAGGGAACAAAAACTGTTCCCTGTAGGGAATAGCAAAAGAAAGGACACGAAAAAGTGGTGCTCCCTTTAGGGAACAGTAGTTGTTCCCTATAGGGAACAACAAAAGAAAACACACAAAAAAGTTATGTTCCCTTTAGGGAACAACAAAAGAAAGCACACAAGAAAATGTTGTTCCGTTTAGGGAACAGTAGTTGTTCCCTTTAGGGAACAACAAAAGGGAACACACGAAAAAGTGTTGTTCCCTATGGGGAATAGCAAAAGATCACACATGAAAAGTGTTGTTCCCTGTAGGGAACAACAAAAGAAAGCATGCGAGAAAGTGTTGTTCTCTTTAGGGAACAACAACTGTTCCCTGTAGGGAACAAAAAAAGAAAATAGAGAGAGACAAACAATCATCCCTACTGCACTAAACAAATTAAAAAAAAATTGATTAATTAAAAAAATGTCATATGAACAAGTGACACATGAAATGAGTTATGATTTTTTGGGAATCTGGTATTGATAAGTCATGGTATTGTAACAAAGTCTATTTATAGAATAAGAATATTCATGGTAAAGTGGGGATAAATATCCATGGTTAAGAATCTTGTTACATGTTTTTTTAAATATATATATATGTTTAACTTCTATATATTCTTTTTAAAATTAATAATAATGATAAAAATTAAATATATTTATAATTTAGTTTAGTTTTTTTTTTTTTAATATAATCATGAAGTGTACGTTTGATGTTTATCATAGATTAATGCCTCTATGTTTATCATCATTTAATTTGTATTCACTAAAACTAGTTTTTTATATTAATACATAATAATATATACATCATATAAATTTGAATTTGATAATTTAAATAACTTATTAAATTTTAAATTAAAGACAATTGAATTAAAAATATTTTAAAACATCACAAAAAAAGACTCTTCATCTTTTAAATCTTGTTAATAATTGTGATAGCCCGATTATAAGCACTATAATATTAACATAAATAAAATTATTCAAGGATGAGATGGGACATGGATTTCGGAGCTTGGGGAGAGAGACAACTTGGGATTAGCTAAAGAATTAAGTTAATTTAGCGGAAACCATGAGAGGATGCCAGGTGTTATCACTCAGAAATTTCCCTAGTTGTGGAAGGAAATAACTGAGGTAACCTCTAACCAATATTTTGGATTGAAAGCTAGCTCTTTCAATTTGAAGGTGGATCCCTTCTATAACTCAGTCAAAATGGTTGGTTATGTATTCAACATATTGACTATATCGTATGTAGAGTGAGGGGTTTTGAAAAAAGGAGTTTGGTTGGGAAATAAAGGCAATCCATTGGGCGATAGAGTCAAGCACATGAATAAAAAATATTTGCAAGATGTTGGTTATATGGTCAATTATTGGAAAAGGAAATGTAGACAACAATTTCTTAGACATCAATTTATCATTGTAGCTTAAAGTTGAAGGAAGGAAAAAATCCACTACAGTTGGGCATACAAGATGAATCTAAAAGCAGCTTTAGAGGACAACGGTGATAAATATATGAGTACTATTGAAATAGATCAATGAATAATTCTAATTCATTTGTCTCTACTCAAATACTGAAGCTCAAACATTAAATGAATTAACAGAGAAAGGAAAACAATCACATAGAAGAAAAAACATATAGGAAATTGATGGCACAAGAATCTTTGCATCAAAGAATACGTATGTATGATATTACAGTCTCAATTAATCAAATTATGAAGAATACAAAGCCTAGCAGTCTTTAGAATCCAACCTCTGTTACGTTACATAGCCTTTTTCTATAAGAAAATTACAAGCCCTAACAAGTTTGTCCTTTATACTTTATTTAAAAATGCTAAAAATAAAAGAAATAAAGCGTATCTCTCAAATACATGCACATAAACATCTTTCCAAGCCTATCTACATATAAATTTCATGTTGTTTCTAGATTCATGGCTAGAGATAAGGATCAGCAACTCGAATTTGACGAGGTGGCATCCAAGTCAATAGCTGTCCATGAGCTTTTTCCTCACGAATTCCTGAAAAATAGGGTCCAGTGATCCCTTCGAAACTCCAAAACTGTGATAGTTGTTAGAAAACCGAGAGATGTTTTTTTAAATCGATCTGTTATGGATAAAAATTTCTTTTTTGTATAATTATTTCTCATTTTTTTGGAAAGTGTGCCCAAAATTATTATGTTGTACAAGAAAAAACATAATTTTAACTGACCATTTTTTATAAAAATTCATTTCTACTCCAGTTGTCAACGCATTTTCCAATTTTTTTTCAAACACATGATAACAATGAAACCCTATTTTTCAGTGCTTTAACCCTATTTATTAAAAATAGACACTAACACTCCAATTGTCAGTGCTTTAATACAATCTTTTACAATTCGACGTTGACACTGAAATTGTCAGCGCTTTTAAAAACTAACAACTAAAATTGTGATAACATATGACTTCATGGGTATGTTTTCGATCATATATGGCATCAAGAACCCCTATAGACCAGAGGCCTAATTTGTTGGGATGATCCCAACCCAACAACTGCAACTTGCAACCTGCACTTATTTTGCAATTGAAAACCAAACTATAATCCAAACTAAATTGTACACTACATTGTAAACTGAAACTGAAAAATGCAGCGAACTGAAAATGCACATGCTAAAATAGATGCTTTCCAATCAAGATTATTGGTCACACCTACCTACCGTAAACTGTTGAAATAATTATTGGATTAAATTATACAAAAATACCAATGTAATGAGTCCAGTAGTTGCTCAAATAATGTAACTCCTTGATTATGTTTCAACAAAATGAAAACTAAATTTTTTAGGGAAATGGCCACTCATGATGGATCTTGTCTCCATAGTGAAAACATGGTTGGACACACAAGCTAAAAAAAACCCTCAATATAGGCGGCTACGGGATCATAAAAGACATGAATGCCATAGTTTGTTTGTTGATCTTCAAGGCAATCTGCAATTTGATTGTTATGGTTGGTCTGTTCATGTGTCATGTTTATGTCAAACCATTGTTCTAACTATGAATTTTCAAATTCTTGTTAAAAAAACATTCTTCAATCAGAAAATCATAGGGAAGCACTATATCCTCTTGTTTCGGTAGGAGAAGATTTTCAAAAGGATGATTTTGACAGTGAAAAATGTTGGACTGAATTTGAGCCTCCAAATTTTCAAGTTCTTTCTCAATTCTGTCAGTAAATGCTTCTAAGAAATTAATCTTATCCTCGAAAGAACATTTGCATGAATGTAAATACATAGGTAAAAACCTTGAAAAAGCTGCATCAAACTGATCATCATCAAAATTGTCCCGATATTCCTTAAAACTTTCCATCTAAATGGGGTTTGAGAATACCCTATCTTCTTGATTGATTAGGAAACTAGATTTGTAATTCAAGATCTAAATTCTTCAGAAAGTGCAACTTCCATGAAGGTTTTGACTTCTTAAATATGACAATGGAGTCGCCAGGTGAATGATGTATAACTCAAAGGTGTATGAACGATGTTCACCATCAGCAATCATACCTATATCTTGACATTCTCCTAGGGAAAATTTCACTTTCGCTCCCCAACAACAATGCCAAAATGTTATCACTTAGAGAAAACCCTGGTTGCGAGAAAAACTCTAAGGTAACCTCTAACCAATATTTTGAATCGAAATCTAGCCCTTTCAATTTGAAGGTGGATTCCTTCTATAACTCAGTCAAAATGGCTAGTTATGTATTTAGCACATTGACTAGATTGTATGTAGAGTGAGGGGTTTTGAAAAAAGGAGTTTGATTGGGAAATAAAGACAATCCATTGGGTGATGGATTCGGGCACATGAAATAAAAAATATTTGTAAGATGTTGGTTATATGGTCAATGATTGGAAAATACAAGGTAGACATCAATTTATCATTGTAGCTAAACGTTGAAGGAAGGAAACAATCCACAACAATGCGACATACAACATGAATCCAAAAGAAACTTTATAGGACAAGGGTGATAAATATCTTAGTACTATTGAAATAGAGCAGTGAACAATTCTTATTCATTTGTCTCTACTCAAATACTAAAGCTCAAACATTAAATGAATTAACAGAGAAAGGAAAAACAATCACATAGAAGAAAAAAAAGACAAGAAATTGTTGGCACAAGAATATTTGCATCAAAGAATAAGTATGTATGATCTAATAGTCTCAATTAATCAAAACATGAAGAATACAAAGCCTAGCAGTCTTCATAACCCAACCTATGTTACATTACATGCCCCTTTTTTATAAGAAAATTACAAACTCTAACAAGTTTCTCCTTTATACTTAATTAGAAATTGCTAAAAATAAAAGAAATAAAGTGTATCTCTTAAATACATACACACAAACATATTTACAGGCCTATATGCATATAAATATCATGTTGTTGTTGGATTCATGGCTGGAGATAAGGATCAACAAGTCGAATTTAATGAGGTGGCATTCAAGTCAATAGTTGTCGATGAGGTTTTATCTCACGAATTCCTGAAAAATAAGACCAGTGATCCCTTCGAAACTCCAAAATCGTTATAGTTGTTAGAAAATTGAGAGAATTTTTTTTAAATGGATTCGTTATGGACAAAAATGTCTTACATTTTTGTATAATTATTTCTCATTTGTTTGGAAAGCAGGCCTGAAATTTTTGTGTTGTACAGGAAAAAACAGAGTTTTAACTGACCATTTTTTATAAAAATGCGCTGCTACTCCCATTGTCAGCACATTTTCCTTCTTTTTTTATCAAACACACAATAACGCTAACACTTCCATTTTTAGTGCTTTAACCCTATTTATTACAAATTGGCACTGACACTCCCATTGTCAGCTCTTTAACATTGTTTTTAACAAATCGAAGTTGACACTAAAATTGTCAGCGCTTTTAAAAAATAACAACTAAATATGTGATAACACCAAGCATGCTCAAAAGGGACATGTCATGGAATCTAACCAATAGAAACAAAGGTAGAAAAATATCCCTAGAAAACAGTTATAAAAATAAGGGCAAGAAAATTATAGATGGCCATTGATGGCTAAACATATGTAGGTGAGAAGAATGGTGTATTTCCTCCTTATTTAAATAAATCATAATCGACTCTTGGTATATATCTCGTAAACTTATGTTATTGGTTCAAAATCAATATCCCATGAGGTGGTCACCCGCTCTACCACATGTAGGTTGGACCTTGTGGGAGGTTTACTGAAGAAAACACCATATTAACATGGTGTGGGTGCCACGTATTTGGTCACTTGAGTCTTATGGACACCTCCAACAATGTGAAAATAATGGATACAAGGATGAAGTGTCGGATCTAGCTAAATATCTCAACGCCCTATAATGGTTTTGGAAAATTCACGTTTTTGCAAGTGAGGGAAAGTGCATGTACAAGAAGTGACATGGGGCAACTGGCAAGCGATTGCGGGAGGATGGTGAATTAGCAGAAAAAGGAAAAATGAGGGCGAAAACTAATAACAATGGGAAGGCAATTCCCTTCATGGTAGGGAGAGCAACATTTTTCAAGGGAGTTTATTATGAGTGATCTGGTAAGTATTGTAGCATCGCATGATGATTGTTGGGTGGAGACAAAGGTATCTTTGGATTTCTTGTAGTGATAAGTGCAAGTTTTTTCAAGTTCTCCCCTAAGTTCTAAAGCATGTCTCAGGGGTGATAGTTGTAGGTGACACTGGTTGTGGCTCATCTATGGTTGGGAGGTAAATATATCTCCCATCTCAATCCCAATTTTTTTTATTAGAGATAATTCTCCACAATACTTGGTATACTATTAAGCGTTGTGTTGTTCAATTAATGTTAAATGAAATGTTTATAAAGGATAGAAGATTTCAGGTTGGGATGATTAATTTAGATCATGTTTGTTCATGTATAATGATCACTAAGTCCTTTGTACAAGAATTTAAAGTGAGGTTTATGTCCTTGATAAGTACTACAAATAAGTCAATTATTTGAAAACCGCCATCAAAACCCCATCTTAAACCATTTTAATAGATACATCATTGCTCAAAATACCTTTATAGGTCATTTGAAGCATCATAACCACCTTAATACATTGAACTTGTTTTATAATCCAATCTGATACAATCGTCATGAAGCTGCATAAGTTGACAAGTTTCATTACCATCACCCTCAATAATTTTCAAATGTTCGTCAAACACATGTGTTCCTTAAATGAGAGTTTCAGAACTTGAAATTATTGAGTTTATTATTAATGTTATAGGCACCATAGGAGCCAATATGTTTTGTAAAAGGATGATTCGAGACTCATAGAGAGAAATAGCATAAGGCAAGCCAATATCCCTGAGAAATGGTACTATACCTAAAGCTGAATAATCTTTATGCTGGGTGAAAATAACAATCCTATTTGTTAGAATAGTTACCACAATGTCGTTCGCAGTTGTTCATGTGATGGTAAACCCTATTCATATGACGATGAGTTCAATGTTAGTCGACAGGGAGTTAATAGTCGACAGGAGTCAGTGAATTTAGGTAAGAAATAATGACTTTAATTGTAGTTCTACGACTCGATCTATGTATAAATATTAGTGTTTGTGAATGATATTGTTAAGGCTTATGAGTTGAGTCTTCATTTCTGATATGGTATCAAAGCCTATGGTATGAGATTGAAATTGTGGTGTCTGGTTTAAGCGATGAGTCTAACCACTGTTAGGAGCTGAAACAATTGTGTAGTGGTCTTCGTCATTGCCAGAGGTCTAGTTTATAAGAGGCATAGTGGGCCTTGTGTTGATTCGCTCTTGACTATAGTGTCGGTTGTGGAACCAACAGTGGATTAGGTGCAGGAGTTGGTGAAGTGAGCGACAATGGTGAGGTCCAACACTGTGTGGAGCTAAGGGCCATTGTGTGATTTTTTAAAGTAGTGTGCGTTGTTGTGAATGTGTTGAGGCTGGGAGAAATATCATGGAGCGTAGGAGGTCAAGGAGCACATCCTATATGTTTATGGTGGCATAAATCACTCATTAACTAGTTGGAGGTCGAGGAGAGTGTAGAGGAGCCTACTAAGAACACTTTGGTGTTGTAGAAATAGCTCCACGTGCCTCGTAGGATGTGAGGTATGTGCGTAAAGACCATGAGCAGTGAAAATTTATCATCTGTGGAATTATGGAGCTTTTGGTCTAGGTTGAAGGATCTGCATTGAATGCAAATTAATGATATGTATTTGAATGCATGGTAGCATTTATTCAATCATGAATCAATGGTGACATTTTAATGTGTATATATATACACATTGATCTCAAGCTACGACATTCTTTTTATTATTTAATGAAAGTTGTACTGTTGTGGTTAACTAACAGATGTTGCAAGATTCCAACACACAGTGAGAGCAAGCCTAAGTCAGCGAAAATAGATACCTTAGATACATTTCATTGCTTATTAGTTTTCTATGCAACTTGTTGATGTTGATGTACATAGTTGTTCACTCTACTCATTTATTAAGTGTTGTGGTCATCAAGCTAGTGTTAAAAGGGTTGATCCATGTTAGAGGTCGAAAGCGTCGTGGAGTTGCAAATTGAAGAATGTGAAATTCGTGCAGTTTGAAGTTGTGAGCTTATCTATCAAGTATTGTTGATTCTATGTGTTTTTTTACCACTTTGTTGTGAGTGAATTACCTGGTGCAGTGAGAGTGGAGGCTCATCCGAACTAAGTTGTTTGAGCTTGGAGGAGCATAGCATGAAGCTAATGTTGTGTTGTTTGAAAGTTGAGCCTAGAGAGGGGAATACAGTGTAGTAGTTGAGAGTGGTGAGGTATGATAGTATGGGAGAGTCTATCATATTGTTCAAAGTCTTGAGGAGCATGCAAGAGTAGTGATGGGTAAACAAAGGAGACTCAAACAAGTGTGAAGAGAACTAAAACTGAACAGGAGGAAGAGTCAAAGGGTAGAACGGATATAATTTTCAGCTAAATATGAAGTGTTTCCAGTTGAATTTGAAGGATTTGATGCTTATCAAATTGCAGATCTAGATCAATGTAGTGAAGAATTTGATGACATAGATGAAATTGTGAAAAGGTTAATGTCAGATATGCACCCTTTCTGAGGTTTAAATTGTGAGATATGGGCAACTGAAATAAAAACAATATTATGGAAGGTAGATTTATTGAATTATGTTGAAAATGATTTTGTTAATTTGAGCCATGATATGAGTAGAGATGCATCAACATTACAGCTTATAACATTTGCATTAGATGAAAACATATTATTTAGTATACTACATGAATATGGTGAGATTCAAAATGCAAAAATATTGTGGGATATTTTAGAAATGAAGTAGAGTTTAAATGAGGTTGAAGATGATGAAAGTATTGTTCTTGAAAATGATGATTATGCTTTCAGTCTCATAATTGATTGTGAAACTGAAAATGACAACATTGAAGCTGTAATGATGGATGATGAATGTGTGTTTGTAATTGATATTGAAACATGTGATGATGAGGAAACAATCATTGATGTAGAATATGAATATTTTTATGAAGAAATTCTCTCTTATGTCGAGACATATGAAGTCAAATTTGATGAGAATTATGTATATCATGAAGAGTGGTTCAATCTAATCCATGAAAAACATTTTATCGATGAGTTGACATTTTATCGATGAGTTGTTGTTTGGTGAGAAGAGATGCCTACCTCTATACACAAATGAAATGCATGACAATATGTTTGAAGCAAAAAAATTGATTAAAGAGGTTAAGACATGAAACAACCAACTATGACAACAGCGAGAGATGAAGAAAGGAAAGTTCTCTTAAAAGAGTAGGTGACAAGAATCAATATGGTTCTTTTTATGAAATTTTATATAAATCTAACATTGCTTTTAAGTGTGTAGATATTGACAGTTAGGAAGAAGCAATTAAACTTGAAGAAATTGCAAGCACTAAGGACAAGTATAAGTCCCAAGAACATGTAATAATGTTGAATAGAAGGAATGTTAACACGCAATTTAGATCAAGAAAGAGGAGATTAAGAGTTCAAGTGTTCCACCTTTGGTGCAGAAAACGTAAAAAAAAAGGGAGAATCTCTGCCACTATCCTATGGCAAGAAAGGTGAAGATGAAACTGCACCAGCGAATGACCAAGCATGGACCCTTTAGCAAGAAGGCAAAAATGAAAGCTCTGTTATCAATATATATATATATATATATATATATATAATATATATATATAATATATATATATATATATATTTAATGTACTGTTGTAAGCCTAGTTGAGACTTAGACTAGTATGCAAGTTAACATTTAGGTCGTGTTAAGGGGAAGTGTTAGAATATTAATCACAACGTCATCCATGACAGTTCATGTGATAACAAACCCTGTTTATATGACAACAAGTTCAATATCAATCAACGAGAAATTAATAATTAGCCGAAACTAGTGAATTTAGGAAAGAAGTTGTAGTTTCTACCACTCAATCTATGTATGTATAAATCTGAGTATTAGTGAATGATATTGTTAAAGCTTATGAGTTGAGTCTTCATTTTTTATACTATTTGCAAACATTTCAAGCTCTAGTAAGAGCTATATACTTCCGTGAGAAGTCCTTTGTTGACTCCTAATTCTCATGGGATTTACTAGAATAACATCTACATAATACCCAGCACTAGAGTAATCTCTAAAGAATACCGAGATGAAAAGATTTGATGCTTCACAAAGTTCCTCCCCATGGTTATGACAGGTTGGTGGTATATGGCTGCATGGGCCACAGGGTTAATGTTGAATGCGTGAATTCGTTGACTGCATCAGGATCGTCGGTCCAAGGCGATGACTATATCGTCCGATTATACCGTTTATTTAAATACCTTAGTATTTACCGTTTAGCGTAATATCTGCATAGTAAGGTCTACATAAGCATAGTGGGCCATATTATTTAGTTATTTAAACTAACAATGTCAACCGGGGAAAGGTCTGCTTATGGACCAGATCTCCAAATTGTTGAACGCATGGTGGTCCTTAGATCGTGCAGAGGACCACACCACCACCGTTACCTACGCTTAAAATATATTGAATTAGTGGTATTAAACAATCGATATCATAATACATTCATATAATGTAAATGTTACATATTATAATAATGGTTAAAAATTGTTACACCATGAAGTATCTTAATAGAACACCTTGTCAGCATATGTTTTATGTCCTGTGAGCTTCAAATAAAAATATTTTAAAACCTAAAAATGTAATATTTATGATAAATAAAAATGTTAATAAAATTTATAATATCAAATTAATTATAGTTATAATTTAAAGTAAGACTCATATTTAAAAATAATTATAAATCATTTTAATTTTTTAAATAATAAAAGAAGAATTGGAAAATTTTATTTTTATATAAAATTATGAGAAATTTCCATTCAATACAAAAATAAAATGAAAAAGTATATTTTAAATATCAAAATCTTTGAACAACAATAACTATAATAAAAGAATAAAAATCTCTTTAGATATCTTGCATATATCTTCTCATATCAAACATGAGACTGTTGTTTGTAATGTTAATTCAACTTTTAAAAATTAATAAAACTAGTCTAGTCATATAAAATAAATGCCTAATGAAATGTGGCAATAGGGTTGGAAAGAATTCAAATTTTAGGATTGAAAATCATCCACTTAATTAAAAATATTTTAATAACACAAATATCACAAACCTTGAATTTACACATAATATTTATAATAAAAAAAACTCTAAAATTTGGCATGCCTTTTCAAATATAAACATGCCCTAACTAGCACAAACATAGAAATTAAATTGCTAGTAAATTATGATCTAGGCATCAACACATGATAAACATCAAGAGACTTAGGGGCAACAAGAGGAGGAGGAGCTTTCTATAGCTCCGACGATGACATAGTGTATAGTTACTCATGGGGCCTTGGTTCAATGACAAATAATGAGGGAGAGATCCTAGGTATTTATCAAGAACTCCTAATATCAAAAGAATTGTAGGTGAAAGAACTTACCATTCTGGGGGACTCTTCATCATTCTACAAAACCTATTATGAGACACTCATCCTAAGGAGAATTTCCTTGAGAATGCTATGAAAAGGGTTTGGATATTGTCCAAATCAATTCCTTCATTAGCCTTCTTCCATGTCCTTCTATAGTACATAGCTCAGGAATGCGATACCTAATAGAAGGTGGTGGGTAATAATGAAGAGCTATGGTATTTTGTTCATGAACGGATGTGGGATTCCCTTGCAATGGTTGCAGGCATCACCACCTTCTCTCCTTTATAAAAATTGGAAATACAGAGATGAAATTGGCAACAATAAGAATTTTTGGAATCTATGGGCGATAGTCAAAGCTTTTTGGGACATCCAACTTCATTTTCCACCTGACTTTGGTTGTTATTTGGATCATTAGGTCTATTGGTTCTCTACTCTTTCAAAGGGATGTGTCGTCCATGTTAGTATAAAAATTCACTAGTCACGTCGTTCACAAAAATGGGAAAAAGCAATTGGCTTTGATAACTTTCATGTTCAATCTATTTGTTTCCTTGGTTAAGTGGGTTTATTCGCATGCTCTACTCATCAATTCTCCTATTTCTTCTAAAGAGGCAATGATTGTCATTTTGATTTTACTATTAGCCATAAATGAGAAGTGGTTTGAGATTTTGTATTACGCTCACAATGGACAAGTTTTAGTGAAAGTTGGTAACAAGCATGTTTTGATTCTCATTGTGGAGTTTAGTGTAATATCCCTTGGTTTATTTTCTATGTAAATAAAATAATACCAAAGTAATGGGACACGTATTCCAAGTTGAATGTTGGGAAAAACATTTTAGTGGGCATCACTTGTGATTATTAATGGCCAAGGAAATTGGCAAAGGCATTGGTAAAGGAAAACAGACAATAATTGGCATTTGAAAATAAAGGAAAATAGGAGAAAAGGGAGATGAAGAGACACAAATTTGCAAGCAAGGTAAATTAGAGGAAAAATGAAGAAAACAAAGGCCTCAATGATAAAAAGGCTTCAGAGAATTAATTTGTAGCTTTTATTGTTTTAACCTTCTGACATTTTTGAGTTGAGCTCTCCTTTCATTCACTCTCTTATACACTCTTGCACACATAGATTATTCTTAGAGCATGCTTGGAGCACTCTAGTATTGATCCAGATTTAAACAAGAATGCAACAAATTACAGATATAACCATAAATACAGAGATGTAGCAGAAATAATGCTTCATTTCATTAATGTAAAATACTGAAATATGCTTACAAACAGAAATGGAAATAAACTAGCTTGGGCGATAGTAGCTTATCTCTGAGAAGAGATGTGGTGGATACATGCCTCTGAACTTCGTTACAATGAGGATCCAAGGCCTATTTATTATTGAGAAATAATGTACAACCCTAAACATCCAAAAACCTAACCTTAGGAGTTGAAGCACCAAACTATGGGCCTCATTTGGGTAAAGTGGTACATCAACTTCCCGGGGTAGTAACTTTGGCATACGATCTCCATTTGATGCGCATAATACCTCGTTAAAAATATCTATCTAAGGACTACAACTTTTGAGTGGGAAACATCGATCAATGACCCATGTTGCTCCCAGTTTTCCCTAAAAATTTCGGTTAGGGCCTCAAAACGGCTAAGGAAGTTCAAGACCTGAGAAACTGCCAAAAATAGTAAATTGTGCTACAAATAAGGAAACTAAAAAACTCAAAGAAACGATGGTGGGGATCCAAGTGGAATAGGTGGGTGGCCACAAATATCCACCTGGATCATTCATCCCCCCTTAGGAAGCAATGGTCCCCATTGCATTGAGTTCCTCCATGATTTGAGGAAACTTCTGCTGAACTTGGTCCTTCGTGAACCACTTGCGCTGGTGAAGGAGTTGACCTACTTTGACAACTCGATATAGTTGGATCCTTTGTTGTCAGGTATTTTTGATCTACGTTTCCATGATCCAATTAGTTGTGGCCTGTTCCATTCAATCTAGATTTAACTTTGTAGGTGTGAGTTGTTCTGCAATGTCTGATGTGTCTAGCAATGTTGAGAAGTATGGTCGAAGGCGGTCCACATTGAACACTGGGTGCAAGCCAAGGAATGAGGGAATGTTGAGCTCAAATGCATTGTCTCCCACAACCTTGGTAATGGCATAAGGACCATATCAGAGTGGTCTGAGTTTCTGATAGGCTCCAGTAAGGCGTTCCTTTTGCAAATGTAACCAAACTTTGTCGCCCACCTAAAACTTGTGTGGCACCCGATGTTGATCATCTCAGTGCTTATACTTGGCATTTGATTTCTCTAGAATGTCGTGGACTTGCTGGCAGATATGTTGGATGTGCTCAATGAAGTTGTTTTCCTTATTGGTTTCAGAATGGACATGAGCCGAATTTGCCTAAGTAGCTGCAAATGGCATGGCCACATCAATGGGACATATTGGTTGGAATCCCAAGCCCACTTGAAAAGGGTTGTGCCCAGTCGAGCTGTGGAGAGCCCAGTTATAGATGTGCTAGACATAGGGGAGGCTCTCATCCCATGTGTGTGGATGATTTAAGTTGTACATGCGTAGAATGTGTATGATCATCATGTTAATGACCTTTGTCTGGCCATCAGTTTGGGGATGGAAAGTTGTGGACTTAGTGAGCTTGGTCTCCAACATCGACTAGAGACTGGACGAAAATGTACTGAGGAACCTGTTGTCTCGATCTGAGATGATAGACTGTGGGATCCCAAAATGTACCCACACTCATTCAAAGAAGAGTTTAGCAGTGGCTTCTGCTGTGATATTCTTCTTGCAGGCCACCATAATGGCCATCTTCAAGAATCTGTCGACAACCAAAAAAACACAGTCGTTTCCATGCTTAGTAGAAGGAAGGCACATCATGTAATCCATGGAGATGGATTCCCAAGGTTGACTAGGGGTAGGTAGTGGAGTATAGAGGCCTTGGTTCTTGATGGCCGATTTGGCAATGGCACAGGCAATGTAGGATCTGATGTACTTCCCAACATCCTGTCGAAGATTCGGCCAATAGAAATACTACTTCAATACTACCACCATTTTCTCGACCTTGAAATGCCCAGTGGCCTGACTGTAGTTTGCTTCCCAAATCATCTTGGCATGCTCGCTTGAAGGAACACAAAGGTGTCCCAGGTGGCATAATAGGGCATCCTGGAGGTGAAAATATGGAACTTGCTAACTCTTTAAGAGAATCTGGTATGTGTGGCCGAATTTTGGGTCGCTTTTGTAGATAAGTGGCCAATCAGAAGTCTCATGCCCATAAGAGTTGAGCACGGTGGTTAATTCCATGATCGGTGGTCGACTGAGGAAATCTACAACATTATTGGTGCTTCCCTTCTTATACTTGATATTCAAATGGAACTGTTGCATGTATCTATCCCACTTCTGATGGTGATCATTCTGCAACATCCCTTGTGTCTATGTGAATTGTAGGGGCCAATGGTCTGTGCGGATGATCGTTTCCTTCCCCAAAATGTAATGCTTCCGTTGTCGGTAGGCCTGCACGATGGAATACATCTCTTTTTCATAAGTGGGATACTTCTAGACTATGTCTGGAAGTGTCTCACTGTGATGTGCCACTAGATGCCCTTGTTGAGTAAGGACTACCCCAATATCATAGTCAGAGGCATCTGTCTCGATCTCAAATGGTTGTTGCAAGTCTGGTAAAGTGAGAACTGGTGCAAAGCAGAGGCGATGTTTAAACTCTGTGAATGCCTTATGTTGAGATTCAAACCAAAAGAATTTTTCTTTCACTCCTCCCTTGGATGACTTGACACAAGGGCCAAGTGATATGAGAGACTCCCAACACGAACCTACGGTAGAAATTGGCAAGACCTAGAAAGATGCGGAGCTTTATCAGAATGGTTGGACCTCGCCAATCCTGAATGACTTGGATCTTGGTTGGATCCACATTCACCTCGCATTCATCAAAAATGTATCCCATATACTGAACCCGAGTCATGTTAAAAGTGAATTTCTCCAAATTGGCACATAGCTTGTGTTGTCACAATGTTTGGAGAACATGTCGGATGTGGTGGAGGTTCTCTTCCCAACTCTAGCTGAAGATCAGGATGTCATATAAGTATACCACTACAAATGAATTGGTGAATGGCCGCAAGATGTCATCCATCAGCATCATGAAGGTTGCAAGAGCATTTTTCAACCTAAAATGCATAACCAACCATTCGAAAAGGCTCTCCTTGGGTTTGAAGGCAGTGTTCCACACATCGGAGGGTTCGATTAGTACCTGGTGATATCTTGATTTCAAGTCGATCTTGCTGAAATATTTCACCCCCTTCAGTTGGTCGAGAAGGTCATCAATCCATGGGATCAAGTACCTATATAGGACAGTGATCTTGTTCAGTGCTTGATAGTCAATACAAAGTCTCTAGGTCCCATCCTTCTTCTGTACCAACACGATCGGTGATCCAAAATGGATTTCGGATAGACTCCTAAGTCTAAGTGTTCCTCACTGAGGAAAATTAAATTCCAAGGAAGTTCCTAGAAATAGCCCCATTGCAGAGATTGTCTCGTTTTGAATCTGCTGCAACTTGAATGGGAAAAAATGACTTAGGATGCAAAAGTTATGGCAGAAAGAAGATGCCCTTTGTTCCTTGGAAAAAGAGGCAAATCTTCAAAAACATGGCCTAAAAGGCTTTATGAAGAAAAATCACATCGGAGGAGGTCAAAGGCGGAATTAATCAGAAAGGGGAAGCACCCCCAATCACTGATCCCCAACATATCGGGTCGGAGGTGGGCTTGTGTGTATATAACCTAAGGCGAGACCTAGGTTGATGTGATATCCCAATCGCCGATATCGAAGGATCGCAATCGGCGACGGCATAAGGCAAAGGACAGACCCCTGGACTGAGCAACGTTGTGATCGCCAAAATCAGTAGATCAGCATCGGCGATGGCATGGGACTTAAGGCAAGACCCCAGGCCATGTGACTTTTGATAAATCCGGACCCGGCGGATCTTATAGGCACGAATATATATATATATATAATATATATATATATCTAGAGAGAGAGAGATCCGAAAAAGGGGTTTTTCCTATGTAAATTGGCATTTTCGTTAAATAAATGAAACATAAAGGAACGTGCCCAATGCGATAGATAACAGACCTGAAAGATTTTATACATGCAAATATATATATAATTTGAGTTCCGTAAAGGCGGGTTTTGGGCGGGCCTCAAGCAGAAAATGGTTTTGGGCTGGCTCCGCCTGATCTCACACACTGGTTGACACGTGGCTGGGGGAGGAGAGAGGAAAACCACCTTTTCGGGTGAGTAACCTCCTTGCTCCTAAGCCACCCAAAATGGGATATTGACCATTGGATCAGGGATCCCACAGATCAATGGTGGAGATTGAGACAATAGCCACAGGCAGATTTCATGCAATTTTAGGGCGATTGCTATATTATTTTGAAGTCCGATAAAGTGGATTTTGTTGGGTTCTTGAAGGTTTTCCTGTGTATTTGTGATTCTTCCCAATACACTAGCGCGATGCGGTATAACGCCTAATGGCAAACCTGATAGGGATTTAGCGACAATTGAAAGGGATTTCACATCCGGAAATCACGCCCGATAGTGCATTTTGTGGGCCTTCTCTGTGTAAAGGTATTTTCTCCATTTTTCAATTTTTGCTTATGAAACGACCCTGATTCCTTTTGTAACCGATCCTAATCATCATTCCAAGCTACAAACAGGAATTTCAGTAGATGATGAGGTGTTCGAAAGCCACAAAGCCGCATAGCTAGATGGCCAGTCGAACAGACAACTCAGAGAAGCCACAGAGCTACAGGGGAATGATTAGATGCAGGGAAATGGCTGGGGAAGCTGAAAAGCCAAGAAAATGCCTCAAAGGAGACCAGAGAGCTCAATTGAGAGAGAGCTGACTGCGGAAAGCAGTTGCAGAGCCGAGAGAGTAGAGAGAGAGTGAAAGCTACTGTGCAAAGCAGCCGAGGGAGTCACTTGGAGGTTAAGTGAAAAGCCAGAGAGATACAGGGAGCCAAATAAGCCAGATCCGAAGAGCCAGAGCCAAAGCTAGAGCCAAAGAGCCAGAGCGAGAGCTTCAAGAGCTAGAGCCAGACTCGAGAGCCAGAGCCAGACTCGAGAGCCAGAAAGTCGGTATCTTCAAGAGCCAGGGATAAAATGGTGTCTAAACCCATTATTTCTGTGTAAAATAGTGGAGTTGAGCCAAGGGCTTGTAAAAGGACTTATACAATAATCCCATAGAGCCTAGTCAAGTTTACTAGAGCTCATGGAGACGTAGCCCAAGAGTTTTGGATGAACTCCTAATTAAATTGATGTCTTATGTGTGTTTGTTATTTGTTGCGTTGTTTCACTGTTATAGGTTTTATATCAGTCTAAGAAAATCAATTTACAACACACAAACAGTTTAAAAACAACCATAAGCATGCACCTTATTTTGAAGCACATTATTAATTCCGCATTGATTAATCATAAGGACTTGGGAGTATTTAAGCTTTGGAAGTGGGAGAGGTTCTTGTAAGTTAGACAAGAAGTCTAAGTGCCCCATTTTCAGATCAATTGGGCTCCCATAGAGTGATGAATGCGGCCGGATGTGACCTTTCTGCAGCAGCTCTTGAATCTACCTCTTGATTTCGTCGTTCTCCATAACGAAGCACTAATAGATTGGTCCATTGGGCAGGAGTGCACCTAGGGTCAGATCGATGGAGTGCTTGACCTGATAGTGCAAAGGCACCCTGTGGGGGAGGTGAAGATGACCTCATACTCCTCCACGACCTTCTCCATATGTTGTTGTCAGGTGGAGGGGCCCTGTCTGGAGGTCGTGGCCACTGTCTTCTTCTTTCCCTAAGGGCGTATCATCAAAAAAAAAAATTTCTTGGTTTTGGAAATGAGCTTACTGTATTGTTTTGCAGTAACCAAGGAGATGGTGGTAGGCAATGCTACCTCTAGTATCCTGTACAACTTATTTACCAAAGTAACAATAACAGCACAAGGCCTTGACTCATACACAAAATGTCACTTCCATAAGTATGGTTGGCCTAATAATACA
The DNA here is from genome assembly GCA_000404065.3 of Pinus taeda. Classification (NCBI taxonomy): domain Eukaryota; kingdom Viridiplantae; phylum Streptophyta; class Pinopsida; order Pinales; family Pinaceae; genus Pinus; species Pinus taeda. The sequence goes on along the minus strand of APFE031120638.1, from coordinate 75,988 downwards.
TCACAAACATCAAGGGGAGTAACGTCACATAATACCTCATCTGTGAAGGGCTTGATGTTGTATGGAAGGTGGCACTGCTGACTCACATGAAGATCTCGTCCTTGGTGAAGCCACTAGGCAGTGTACGGTTGTGGATGTGCTATGGTCGGTAAGCCTAGCCGCTTCATGACCTCTACCAAAATGAAGTTATTTTAGCTCTCACTGTCAACAATGAACTGTAGCGGGGAACCCTTTACCCACATATGGGAGTGGAATAGGTACTCCTCCTCTGGATCTTTAGGTTCCTCCTTCTAGATCTTCGTGGTGGAAACGGTGGCATTGGGCTTTGCATTGATAATCTGCTTCCCTTTTTCATTCCCCTTGTCAAGTTCTGACTCAAAGTCAAAACATGCATCTAATTCCAAAGCCTTTAGCTCAGCCACTAGTGACTGCTTGGCCCGACACTCACTTTTGTTGTGAGTGGAGCTCTTATGGAACTCACAGCACTTTCCCGTGTCCTTCTTCGGTTTCACACTGTTGTTCTTTGCTTGCAGCTTTGGTGGGTTTTCCTGGGTGCCCCGCCTTGGCTTTGTCCTTTGTTTTGTAGTTTGGGGGCACCTTTCCCTTGCTTCAAATGTGCATATCCAAAGTCTTGCTTCTTTTGTTTAAACTTTTGCTTGATCTTGACGGCATATTGATATGCCATGCCAAGCGAGGAGATGTCTAGGAACTCCATCTCATCCTGGATGTACCTGTGTAGGCATTTGTGGTACTTGAGAACCAAATGCTTCTTAGAATCATTGATACCCAACTTCATGCGAAGGGTATGAAAAACATTGGTAAACTCTAGCACATCATGGTCCCTTCCCTATCGCAGCGTTGTCCACTTTATGTATTTAACCTCATAGCTCCCGACAGGGTAGTATTGCTTCTTAATGGTATCATGAAACGAGTTTCAAGTGGGTGCGACTGAAAATAGTGAGTTTGTACTTTCATCCTTCTGCTCGCAGTAGGTTTCCCACCAGCCCTTAACATGGGGGGATGCTTTGAGAAGTGAAAAAGTGATATTTTCCTGGTTGGAAAAATCATGAACGAAAAAATATCCTTCTAGCATATTTAACCATTTATCTACAACGTCTACATCTATTTGACCCTCAAATATGGGAATGTCAAAGTTAACTTGTACTATAAAGGGTATGGTGCTTCTAGAGTAGCTGTCAGAAGTAGATGCGTTGCCCTTGGGTAGCCGTTGAAGGATCTAGGCAAAGTTGTCCATCATCGCGTTCCTTTGTCACTTGAGGGCTTCTTCGAGCAAGATTTTGATAAGATCTCCTGCCCCCTCATCTTTCTTTTCATCTGCGATGGGAGGCCATCATGAATTGTGAGGATAGTCTTGCAAAGGTTCGACCAGTTCAAGCCCTAACTCCTTATATCTTGACCTCATTGGAGACATGCAAAGAAAAACAGAGAAAGAGCAGACCACTCTGATACCACTGATCTGGATTTAAATAGGAACACAAAAAATTACAGATATAACCATAAATGAGATGCAGCAGAAATAATGCTTCATTTCATTAATGTAAAATATTGAAATATGCTTACAAACAAAAATGGAAATAAAAAAGCTCGGGCAAAGGTATCTTATCTCTAAGAAGAGATGTGGTGGCTACATGCCTCTAAACTCCATTACAATGAGGCTCCAAGACGTATTTATTATTGAGAAACAATAGAAAACCCTAAACATCCAAAAACCTAACCCTGGGAGATGAAGCGCCAAACTATGGGCCTCGTTTGGGTAAATTGGTACATCAACTTCCCGTGGTCGTAACTTTCGATACGATATCCGTTTGACATGCACAATACCTCATTACAAAGATATATAATAACTCTACACTAGATCAAGTTATACTTAACTATTTCCCATGTGTCAAAATATCCTAACATCCCCCCTTAAGAACAACTTGGGATTGGATTGAAGGATGCACAAATATGACACAATAGGAGAAGAAAGGAGGCATTAGAGCCTATCCCCCCTTAGTGACAACTTCCTAAACTCCAACCATAAACCAAATTTTAGTAAAATTTGCCTCTATGAGAGCCTTTGTAAAGATGTCTGCAACTTGATCATCGGTTGAACAATATTTCACTTCAAGAACATGGTCATGAATGAGCTTTCTGATGAAGTGCATGTGTAGTTCAATGTGTTTGCTACGCTGATTTTGGACTGGATCTTTGCATAGTTGAATGGAACTTTGATTATTACACCAAAGTGTAGTCAAGTGCTGCTGCTAAAAGCCAAACTCTGACAAGATCTAACGAAGCCACAACGCTTCCTTACTAGCTTCTACGGCACCACAATACTTTGCTTCTATTGAAGAAAGAGAGATGACGCTTTGTTTCTTGCAAACCCATGTAATAGGTCCTGAACCAAGAGTGAACACATAACCTGCAGTAGACTTCCGATCATCAGGGTCACCAACCCAATCAAAATCAATGAAACCAACCAATAGAGGAGATGCTTTTGCACTGTAATGAATCCCAAACTGAACTGTACCTTGAACATAATGAAGTATTCTTTTAGCTGCTTTCCAATGAATTTCATGTGGGTTTTTCATAAATCGAGCAATAAGGCCAACAACAAAGGAAAGGTCAAGACAAGTATGGGTCAGATACAAAATTTTTCCTACAAGTTGATGGTATAAGGTAGCATCAACTTCAGGGGTGGTACAAGTGACTGAAATTTTGGCTCCAGACTAAAAGGGAGAAGGGGATGGCTTACAGTCTTCCATGTGAAAATGGTGTAGAAGATCATAGGCATACTTGGATTGGGAAAGGGAAATACCTTCCTTGGATTGCAAGACTTGAAGACCAAGAAAATAATGCAAGTGTCCTAAGTCTGTCATTTCAAACTTCTTTTTAAGGCTGGACTTCACATGGTTTATAAGGTTGGGATCACTACCAGTAAGGATAAGATCATCAACATAAAGAACAAAAATGATAAGAGACTTGCCCACTTTCTTGGTGTAGACAATATTGTCAAAATGACACCTAGAAATGCCGGTTTGTAAAAGAAAGCTATCCATTTTGGCATACCAAGCCCGAGGGGCTTGCTTGAGACCATAAAGGGATTTCTTAAGCCGACATACAAGGCTGGAGTCTGTTTGTATAAAGCCAGTAGGTGGTTCCATATAGATTTGTATAAAGCCAGTAGGTGGTTCCATAAAGAACAAGACGGATAGGGTTCATTTTGGCAACAGGGGAGAAGGTTTCAATATAGTCAATGCCTTCAACTTGTGAAAGACCCTTAGCAACAAGACGAGCTTTATGTTTATCAGCTTTTCCATCTAGTCCATACTTGGATCTGTAAACCCATTTGCATCTAACAAGTTTTCGTCCCTTTGGAAGAGGAACAAGATCCCATGTATCATTTGCCAATAATGAACGATATTCTTCATTCACCGGTGTGTCCCAATTTGGATGGCCTGAAGCTTCTGCAAAGGTGTCATGATCATAATTCGCTGAAGCTTGAGCCAGTAAAGAAGAGGCTCTATCGAACTGAGAACGTGTAGTCGCTGATCTATAGGATCATTGGCAAGAGCACTTGTTGCATCCCATGCATCCCTTACATACCAGCACATTTTGGATATGGCTGGGTTGTACCCTGTACATAACCAAAGCTTGGCATGTTAGCTATGTAGAATGACAAGCATGTTTTCATTCGAAGCCACACTTTATTGACTTAAAATGGCCAGATATTGGACCTGCTTACAACAGTGACATCAAATTTGGGAAGTCTTTGTCTTTCCACCGAGTTCTATGTTTGGGAGACCCAAGTGCCCTTGTTTATAGTCTTTTTTGAATGAAATCCCTCCCATTGCAAACTGCAAGGCAAGTTCAACATCTTGTAAGAGCAAACACCTTTGCTTTCCCCTTGAATTGCAAGTTATAGACAGCTTTTGGAATTCAAACTGCCCAAACTACTTTAACTTCTAATGAATTTGACCTGACAAATGATCCCATCGTCGGCATTGAAATTTCATTAATAAATTATGTGGAGAGTGTTACCCTTTAATTAGCAAATAAAATAAGTTGTTCCCATCGACAGAAGCCAGATGTCACTTCATGATTGGTTCCAGAAGCTTCAATAACAAATTCTTGTCAGTGTTTCAAGATGAACCTCCAGACCTGACTTAGATGAACTTCAATTTATCAGGAACAAATTGGGCAAAGTCTTCCCAATTATTCGTTTCTCCTCCAATCTGCCTTTCAGTTATTGGATCCTTGGATGTCTTTGTTCTGTTTGCTTTGAAACCCGTGAAAGTGCCAGGGTCCAAGGTCTATTGTACCACCTCTCTGCATAGACTGAACCTTTTGGGAAAACATGTGCAAATCCAAATTTGTTCCAAACAAAAACCAAGTAAAGCTAACTGAAATTGGAAACAAAATTTGGGTATTATGCAGGATTGACTTGCAGAGATGCTCCTGCATCAGTGCTGGATGCTCAAACGATATGAAATTTATAATTTCACCTTTACATCCCATTCATAAGCACCAGTTTTGGGAAAAATCAAATGGTTTAGTCTTGTCTTATTGCCATGCTCAGACGTGCTACTGAGTGAAATGTGTACGGATATTTTGGGACAACTTAGCAGCTTTTGGTTAGATGGGAGATGTTCAAGTATTATACTATTATGTTAGATGAGAATCATTTTGAAATTGATTAAGTACTGAAATTGTAATACTTGGAGTTGCGACACCTTCCTGATTTTCAATGGAAACGGATCACTTGGATCTATGGCATGGCATAATGTTGCTTACTACAAAATCAAGAAAAAGTTACCAAGATTTTATGATTTGAAAAGACGATAGTGTTGAAAATGTAGTGATGGAAGGTCTTCTGGCTTGTGCCTTAGCCAGTGAAGACCACCGGTTTGTCTTTCTCTCAGCATGAGTGCGAGCTCATGAGTTAGACTTCAGTTACGGTGAGTTTATTTCCAGTTTAGTGAATAATCATCAAGATTGCATGCATAGAGTTGGAATTTCAGTTAAGTGGAGTCTTAATCAGTTTGACTACAGAACGAGGTGGCAGTTACAAGTTTAGTTAGAGCGAGTTAGTCTTCAGTTTTGACTGAAGAAAGAACGAGTTAAGACTCCAAGTGATTGATTGGAGATAGAGCGAGTAACACTCTCAGTTAACTCGCAATCAGAACTTGAGCTCTAGATTAATCTGGTCCTCCTTGCATGGATCTAAGTTTACCTATAAAGAGAAGGACTAAGGCACAATTCAATACAAGTTTGTGAGATCGTCTTTGTTGTGTCACTGTGTGGGCGCAGAGTTGAGCAGCAATTGTGCACAAGAGAATAGGAGACTTGTGTGCTACAAAATAGGAGATTTGCGCAAGAGAATAGGAGCCCTTGTGCGCTAGGAAATAGGGACCTAGTGCACAAGGAAATAGGGGCTGCTAGTTCACAAAGATCAAGGAGCAGGGATCAGGGTTTGCAGAGAAAGTCGAGGCTAGTTCGGCACAAGAACAAGAGTGTTCTCAGAGAGACAGATTGCTTTGTATTAAATCCAATTTCTCAAGAATTATCAATAAAATTCCACAACAAAGAAAGCAGGTTTTCCCATTTGGGTTTCCTGGGTAAACAAGCATGTTAATTTGTGTGATGTGTTTTTATCTGTGGTTTTATTCCACTGCTTATGATTTTTAAGAGACTCTGTATCTTGGTGGAAGTAAATTAGATTTCAGATTTCATTTATTCATCTAAGTAGTTGCAGAGTTTCATGGAAATTTAACAGATAGCACCAAAATTACATGATAAGATTTCTGTCGTGTATGTGACGTTTCTTTACTGAGCATTAAAACCTCATTTTATCTGGAGCAGTACATGAAAATAGTAATTATTTTTTATTTGAAGAGATTCATGTGCTTAATATTTGACCTAGTGTTTTGTATTGAGCATCGCACATGGCATAGAATCTATGCTATGTTTGCTAGTAGTGATTGTTTCAGTCTTTTCTCTCTGCTAAAATCTGATTTGGTTTTATGTTATTATATACTAGTCTCAGCTAGTGCAGGCCTTAGGTAATGTCATTCTAAATTGTGACTAGGTACTTAACTTTTTTTGGTTTCATTGTTGACACTTTAATTTCTTCTAGTTCTATCCTAGTGTATGCTTATCTTTACTTACACAGGCCTTTCACAAATCTCGGCTTTCTAAATTGCGAGTAGCACCTTCAGAAACTGCAATGACAGATGTCCTAAGAGAGGTTAGAACCAGAATCTATTTTATGTTGTTGTTAGCCTTCAAGTTTGCAGAATCTGTGATTGTATTTTAAGCTATTCTCTTTTGATGCTTAAGGCTATTCTGAACATTTTTTTGTTTACTAATTCAGGTTTCAATTATGAAAAAGTTAGATCATCCCAATATTGTTAATTTAGTTGAGGTGATTGATGATCCAGAAACGGATTACTTTTACATGGGTATGTATCAATATTTCTCTGGCGCCTCTATTTTTCTTCTGGTTGTCACAATTAGAGCAGGGATTAAGATTATTGGTAGATATTCTGTGTTAGTAGAGTAGAAGGGCATAACTATTTCTTTTAACATTCATATAAACTAATAGATTGAATTCTGCTGTTCCTATAGATTAATTGACTACAGTGTTAAAATTATTCAAATTTCTAGTGCATGTGTGTTTGTCCTATATTCGAACATTCTCTAATGAAAGTGTAGAGTTATTAAATCCTGTCCCCCAGGACCACACACCAACATGCAGTTCAGCATAGGTGTGAAGATGGTCCCGGGAACTGTAGTGGAGTCCAGAGAGCTCCAGAGGGGCTGGTTGTCTATGCTATAACGGGAACCACACTCAGCAGCCCCTTGAAAATAAAATAAAAATCTAGAGACAGCTGCATTGCTATTGTTGGCTGCTGGAAACTCACATTCAGCCTATTGATGGTAAAATGATTTCAACTTTGGTATTTTAATCATATAATGCCCACGCTTAGCTTTTTCTAGAACATAACAAATTCATTAAAAATGCAAATATAGCCAAGGAAGAAGCTTCCAAATGTCTTCACTTTTTTCAATAGCCTCTGGAGATCACTGATCCTATGTGCATGCCTTCCACATCTTAAAGAGTGTAAAACAGCATCAACATCTCCCATACTGAAATGGCATCTCAATTTTACTGTATTGTCCATCAGTGCTGCAATGGCCCTTCCTCATTGCAGTAAACAACACAGTGGAACAATACAACTCAGTTTCTGAACTATCAAAGCTTCAAATGATAATAAAAATTAGTTTCAATGTTTTTTCTATTTTAATAATATAATGCCCAATACGAGCTTCTTGTAGAACACAACAAATTTATAAAAATTGCAAAGTTAACTGGGACCAAACTGTCAATTGGGTTTACCTCGGGTGGTTGGGGGCATTTACTGTTATCCTTCCCTCCCAGGTTCAACTCCCACAAGTGACATGATGAGCTCATATTGATCATATTGTTGTAATGGCTTCGAGGCTTCTTGTAGAATGGCCTTGCGCCCTGAAGACTATCTTATGCTTGCCTACGGGCTGGAGGGTGGGGTGTTTTGGTACATGGAAAAAGAAAGAAGAAAAAACAAAACAAAACAAAACAACCTGCCAAGTGCCATTTTTAAACCTTTTCGGTAGCCTCAGGAGATCATGAACTGTATGTGCATACCATCAACCCTAGTCACATGGTTTGGGTTCAACAATGATTAGGTTCGATCCAAGTTCAAATTTTTTCATGAGATTCAGATGAGGTTTGCCATTAGGTTCATCTATATACATTTTCTATATATACTAATATTAACTTTAAAATGAAATATAGCATAAAATGGTAAGAAATGAACATCGATAAACATAAAAAAATGCTATCATGGACTTGGAAAGTGCAAAGATAGATTACAAGCTTGAGCTATGATATGAGGTTATGAGCTTGAGCTATGGACTTGGTCAATGGCCATGAGGTTCGATGAGGTTTGCTGAACCTGAAATTTCTTTTTAGGTTCTTCAAATTTCGAACCTCACTGTTGAAGTTCAATGAAACTTGTGACATAGTCGTCAACATCTTTAAGACTGCAAACATAGTATCAACATCTACCATACTGAAATAGCGTCTCAATCTTACTGTTTCATCCAGAAGTGCCACAATGGCCCTTCATCTCAGTGGACAAGGCCCATAAACATAAAAAATTCTATCATGGACTTGGAAAGTGCAAAGGTAGATTACAAGCTTGAGCTATGATATGAGGTTATGAGCTTGAGCTATGGACTTGGTCAATGGCCATGAGGTTCAATGAGGTTTGCTGAACCTGAAATTTCTTTATAGGTTTACCAAATTTCAAACCTCATGGTTGAAGTTCAAATGACCTTGTGACATAGTTGTGAACATCTTTAAGACTGCAAAAATAGTATAAACATCTACCATACTGAAATGGCATCTCAATCTTACTGTTTCATCCAGAAGTGCTACAATGGCCCTTCATCTCAGTGGACAAGGCAGTGGAACAATAGGATGATTTCCTAAACCATTAAATCTTAAAATGATAGTGCAGGGAGAACTAGGAAAAAAGAGATAAAGCAACTGAACAACAAGCAACTGAAGCAGAGACAATACCAGAAATTTCAGACGTAATTAGCTCATTAATTGGTGCTGAACTCTTCCATAAATTACAGCTTTATTTTGCTTTCACTTAACAAGTATTCTGTCAAAAAGATACACAATAACCCTTTAAATAGGAATCTTTTCCTTACATTTTCTTATTAATTCCTTACAAATAGTGTTAAAGTTTGTAGCTCGGGCAGGTACTTCTGCATAGACCTTGTGTCTAAGCGTGCAAAGGTCGCTCACATCTCCTTAGAACACTTGCTCTAGGTCGAGCAAGTTGCTAATGTAACTTAGCCTAAGTTTAACTTGGGAAAAATCACATATTAATATGTTGGTTTATTGAACTAATAAAACTTAGGAAAAGTAAAGTAATTTACTTTTGTGAATAAGTTTTAATCTTAGTCGACAATCTCAAGTGAGGCAAGGTCTAATCATGGCCATCAATCACTTAGAGATTAGGTTTAGGGTTAGGGTTTTGGCTCAATGCAAGGTTATAAAAGCAAGGCGAAGGAGAGGAAGAAGATACACAACAACAACACAAGATTGAGAGCAGTATCTCAGTGAGCGTGTGCTGGGTTCGAAAGAGTGCAGATAGGCCAGAGATCTAGATCTGCGGGAGAGAGCAAATTTGCTGGATCAGATCTGAAATATTGTAATCTGTATTTTGAATTTTCTTAGGACAAGAGCTCAAGTAAGTTCTGAGTTTTATTAATGATGAACTGATTTGTTGGGAAAAAAATATGTTTGTGTCATTGTGATTTAGATCATGTCATATTTTTGTTAGGAAACTAACTGTGCGTTTATTTAGTAAGGTTTTTTACTAGGAACTAAATGCTAGATGCTAGGTTTAAGGAAATATAACATGGTATCAGAGCAAAAACTCTGAATAGATCTCAGATTGCAGGTGTTGGGTTCGGTTGCAATCATACAAATTGGTTTTTTTTAAGGGCTGTAGTAAATCAGCGGACTGAAAGGAAATTTTTTATAGCCTATTTTTTTGGCACTATTTCAAAAAAGAAAAAAGAAAAAAAAGGTTATTGGGGAGGGCCCACTGGTTTGATGGCCCACCTAGCGGTTGAAAATCCCTAGATCGACCAACCACAATTGGTGTAGGGTGGCGGTAGCGGTTGACAACCCATCCGTGGATTTCTAAGCATGTATGAGAGAGTCATGGGGTAATCAACAACCGTCTAGTCACAATGTAAAACAAAAAACGGCGACTTGACAATTGTAAACGTGTGCCATGACGTCAAGGCCAACGAGCAACTGCTACTAAAATTTTTTAAAAGTAGGAAGAGAAAGGTTGTGGCTGATCGACCGTAGAGGCAAGCCACGACTGCAAGGGATATCAAACAATGAATGAGGAGTGGCTTGAGAACTGGTGGTCGACAGCAACCCAACCTCTAGCCAGTGGTGACATGAGAGCACCATGGAGAAATCAGGTACAGATTGCCGATAGGGACACATAGCATGGTTGGGGTTGACAATAATCACAGGTGGAAATGAGGGCCAAAAGGGCCACAGTAGGCAAAGGGTGACAATTTGAGCTGTCGGTTAGGCTAGTAGGGTCGGGGTAGTTAGAGTTTGACAGCCAGACACAACTCAAGAATAGATCAACTGCAAAGCAGGTAACTTGGGGGCAACTGCCAGAAGTGCGAGTGAAGAGAGAAGCTATGGGTAGTTGCATGAGCCCGAGGACATCTGAAAATAGTCTATAAGTGAGACGCATTGATGCGTAGGTGCAGGGCCTACCACTAGGCTACGCTGTGTGCAGTTAAAAGGTCATGTTGACAACAATTAGCATATAGGGGATCAGTCAGGCTAGTCGTAGGTGTCAGGGATGTGGGTCTATAGGTGATGTTTGGATAGGTCTAGGCCATTGTTAGTCGTTGACAGGCCACGGGCCCAAAGAAGTCGCCATAGGGGCCAAAAGTCGATGCAGGCAACTTCAACATGGATGGCAGTGTGTCGAGATGAGAGATGACAAACATGTGGGCAAAGTGTTGGGTTACTGCATTAGATAGGAAATGCTGCTGTGTAGAAATTATGTCATGGGTTAGGTTGTGTTGAGGGAGAAATGGGCCAATAGAGGTTGTAATTATAGCCACTAGTTGGCATACCTAATGGGAGCCCAATGCTGAGTGCTACAGGGACAACCCAATCGAGTCACGTCGTTTTTGAACTATAGCTATAGCACTATAGGGTAGAAAAAGTTGTTGGGGTCGAGCCCAAGTTAGCAAGGCTGACATGTTGTCAAGAGCGTTGCTGGTACGTGTAGTGCATGGGTGGCATAGTACGATGAGTAGTTGAGGACTCGGTTCAGTCAAGGTAAAGTGTGTTAGCATTGTTGTAAGCCTTTTTGTTAGTTGTGAGTGGTGAAAATTGAGGTTGAGGGTGACAGACCAATCGTAAAAGAGTTGGCAGATGTGGACAAGTTAGGCCATGAGGGGACCCACTAGCAAACAAGTAGGGTCGAGGTGGAGTATGTTGTAGATCTAAACCGGAAATATAGCTCTGATACCACTTGTTGTATATCTAACCCAGAAATATATGATAACAGAAATAAACCCAAGAATAAGATAGAAATGATGCTTTATTGATCAAAACCCTTAAGGTAGGGCAACACCATACATTCACTCCTTAAGGAAGGAGAATACTCCACAAGCCATATGCTTGTTCATACAAGAATACTTCTCTTCATATCTCTCCATGTGGAGTCTCTAGCCTCTATATAGGCCTCATACATACAATACCATGCATCATTACCATGGTTTCCTCATACCATCAACTAATACCATGGGCCCCTTACATTATTATTAACTACTTGTGGTCCCTTACATGACATGGGTTAACCACCTTATTTATTACTATGGCCCATCCCATTATTACATTATTACCTTGGGTACCTCCCTCGGTACCCCATATTACCCCCCCTAGGTACATAACAGAGTAGGTGAGCCAGCAAGGCTGTAGGGTTTGTATGCATGGGTCAAAAAGAGTGGCCGACAAGTGTGTCGAAGGAGCTAGAGGTGCCACTGTGCTGCAGAGCAACCACACAAAGCAGTGAGTGTGCAGGCAAGAGATGATAGTTGCAGGTGGTGTCATGGGTAGGTTGCCATGCTGGGCATGATCGAGTAACTGCAAGATGCAATAGGTAGCAAGGAGTTGCTAGGCAGGGGATTTGATGTGACACACTGTGAGTGTTGCAAGGTTCAATCGATAGAGTAGGTACAAAGGACAATGCAAACATTCAACAAGATTGGCAAAGGTCAACCCTTAGAGGGAGAGAGGGAGACCGTACTAGTCGGGGGATTGGTAGCAAAGTTCTTGGATATCTCGAAGCACCGAGACAAGACCCACAATTGTGCTAGGACATAGAAAAAGATCGATGTTAGTGATAGAGATTGAGCAAGCTGCTTCGGAGACTGGGCTGAGACCGAGGACTTAGACTTCTAATCTAGAAGATGGGCAAGGGGCATCTTCCAGGTCTGGCGGGACTAGTTGATATGGGCTAAGATTGATGGATGCTCAGGCACATGATCCTAGGAGCATGGTTTGAATAAGCAGGTCTTCAGATCATAATCCGAAGCAGGTAGCAGGGAAGCCTTCCAATTTAGAGGGAGCAACTACAACAAAAAATGACACGGTGGAATTGGAGATAGATCTAGGTGGAGGAGGTTCTTCTAGAAGTACCTCTCTTGCTAAGAGGGAGCGTTGAAGTTTGTAGCTTGGGTAGGTACTTTTGCACAGGCCTTGTGTCTAGGCGCGCAAAAGTTGCCCAATCTCCTTAGAACTCTTGCTCTAGTTTGAGCATGTTGCGAATGTAACTTAGCCTAAGTTTAACTTAGGAAAAAGCACATATTAATATGTTGACTTGTTGAGCTAATAAAACTTAGGTAAAGTAATTTACTTTAGTGAATAAGTTTGAATCTTAGCCATCAATCTCAAGTGAGGCAAGTGTTGATTTTACAAGTGCAATTAAGACAAGCACAATTTTTCATTCCAGATAATTACTTTCAATGATATGATTACAACTTTAGCACTTTCCATATATTTAAACAATTATACTGCAAAAAATTCAACTGTAAATTCAGTAGGGAAATAGAGATCATAGTAAAAATAAATATGTAAAAGAGAAAATTTATCCTAGGAAAGCCCAAACTAGTGAAAAACCCAACAAATTTTTATGAGGAGAAATTGTCCAATTCAATCAAAAGTACAATTTGAATTTTCCCTGTCAAACTTGATCGATTCGACCACACCAACACATAAGTCAAACCTAGTCAAAGAAGAGAAATTATAGACTTTTATTCAATTGGTCAAATTTGGTCAACACGCTGAATTTCAGGCTTTGCAACTCTTGGTTAACTATGGTCAAACATGCCAAATATTGGCCCTGCAACTTCAGTCAAACTACCTTAGTTGACTTGTGGCCAATGCTAGTCAAACAAGTTCGGTCAACACCTAGAATTCTACCCATAAATTTGATCAACATCCAGTAAAAGATGCTAAGTTAATGCAATCTAAGAAAGTCAACACTGGTCAAACAAATATAAAATTGGTCAAACTTCACTAGTCAACTGCAAGTGCCTTCTTCCTCCTTCACATGTGTGAACATAAGTCTTCTTGATTAGATTCGAGTTGGTGATAATGATGATGCCAAATGGGGAGGTCGAATTGCTAATTTATACGAGTCAAATCAAGTGGGTTTTGACCAAGGGTCAAACCCCTTCAAGAGGTGGGGATGACCTATCATCCTGGAGCCTACATGAACCATAAAATAATAATTTATTTTCCCTTTCACTTGTTGACTTGAATACTGACTGAAGCTACAAAATTTCAACAACGATATCTAATCTTGGCCATCAATCACTTTGAGATTAGGGTTTGGGTTAGGGTTTTGGTTCAATGCAAAATAATAAAGGCAAGGCTAGGGAAAGGAAGAAGATGTGCAACAACAACACAAGGTTGAGAGCAGTATCTCAGTGAGCGCGTGTTGGGTCCCATAGAGTGCAATGAGGTTGGAGATCTAGATCTACAGGAGAGAGCAGATCTGTTGGATCAAATCCATAATATTTATAATCTGTATTTTCTCAGTTAGGCCATTATCCTAGGATAACAGCCCAAGGAAGTTTTGAGTTTTATTAATGATGAATTGATTTGTTGGGCATAAATTTGAGCCATTGTGATTTAGATCATGTTATTTGTTTCCAATGGAGTAGCCTCGCTGTGCATTTATTCAGTAATGTTTTTACTAGGAATTAAATGTCGGGTGCTGGGTTTAAGGAAATCTAACAAATTGCTTATGCAAAAACATAAATTTTATCCATAGCACCATACTATGCTCACTCTCCTAGAAACTTTATTCTAATATTATTTATCTGTCCAAAAGTAGATTTTGTAATAATGACAACTTTCAAACACCTCCCTTTTTATTCAAACCCCTGCATATAAAGAGATGCTACTTCATTAGAGTCAACTGTCTTTTCAATTTCACTTGTTTAATTGAAATATTATATATCGTTGATTCCTTAAATCCAAAATTAAGGAAACATTCTAATTAATTTTCTACCCGCGCCCTTTCTTTTGGTAACATTGCAGAGATGTTCCGTGAAGCGTAATATGGATCTAAAGCTTTTCTAGTATGGAAACCACATATTTTTTTTCTTTAATATCAGCGTCATTTAGCAACTTGGTGTGTTAAGTGGATTTGTTATTACCCAAACTGTACAAAATGATGAAAGCCCTAATCCACAAGGTACAACCCAAGGGGCAAGTCATAACAGTCACCTTATCAAACTGCCTTGTGCACTTTAGGCTAGCTCTCCTCCGGCTCAAGGGGTGTATCTGTACTAGGATTACTAAGACCAAGCAATGAGGCAAAAGGTGAAGTTGAGAGTAGCCTTAGTAAAACAAGGTTTTGAAGTTTTTAGGATATCTTAGAATAAGTGATGGAGGGACATAGAAATTAGTGCCAAATTCAACGATGAATCGAATGGCACTGAAGTCAAGAAGACGCTCTCCAAAGGTTAGCCTATTTCTTCAAGGATTAGGGTTTGATACTAGAACGTAAAGGAAGAATAATCCCTCACCCAATTATGATCAACGATGAATTCAATGTCTATAAGAAGTGAACCTTTAATGGAAAAACCTTCACCATCCAAAATCAACTATGACTGGATGAAACTACTTAATGCCCTAGCCAAGGAATCATGAAAAAAGACAATGCATGGTACCAAATGATCACTAAATCAAACAAAGGAGGGAGGGAAAACCCTAAACATCTACCTTCCAAGTGATAAAGTTATCGTTTAATGGATTAATCTTGGAAGGCTTGTAGATGTTGATTTTTTCAAGATTTTCTAGATTGATAATTACTTCCAGTAATTCTTAAACCAATTCATCTTATACAACATTCATCATTAAGTAATTATACAAGAAAATCATCAACAGTAAAATACAATAGACACAAAATTTATCTTGGGAAAACCCCAAACCAGGGGAAAAACCCAACAACCTTTTCTTAGAGAAATTTGTCCAATTCAATCAAGGAATACAATCTGAATTTTCCAGTCAAATCAAATCAAATTGGCCAATAACCAAACCCAAGTCAAACCTCATCAAATTGTCCATGAATAGCCTCAGAAATTTTTAATCTGACTCAGATTTTGTCCTTCTATTCTTCCTCAGATTTCATCCTTTATTTGCCTTAAATTTCGTCCCTTATTGGTCCTGAAATTGTCTTAGTAGACATCTCTATGATCTAAAATTCTTGTCCAAATGGAGACGACAGATTGGATATTTATAGTGGTTGAATGTGCCCAAGTGTTCTGACTGTTGGGCTGAGTCGCATAAGATTACGCAGGAGCCAACCTTACATTTCTGGAGGCAAAATTGAAAATTTGAAAATTCAAATTTTACTTCTTTTAGAGCCGACTTGAAATACAATTCATATTTTACATTTCATTTCATTTTGGAGGGCTAAGACAATTTATGATGACCGACCATAGCTACAAAAATTCAACACTCCCTCTTAGTTAGGGAGGTATTCATAATGGCTTCCTTAGATGTTCTCTTGGTTAAAATTTCTCTATTCCAAGAAAAGGTTGAATGAGCTCAGCTATGCTGATGAATCTATCCACGTCATGTTCAACACCAAAACTATGAGGAAAGCATCTCCACATCAACATTAAAGGAGGAACTAGTCGCTCACTTGTCCTAGGGTCACCAACTCAAAGAGTCGTCAATTGGAGACATGACAAGAACCCCACTTGATCCATGGTGAAACTCAGGGCCCATTTATCATTCCCAGATATTGTCACATGTCATTGAATGTTAAATACCCGCTCCATGCTGTAAGGTGCAAGGTCAACCCACTAGCCAAACCCCATGGCAATATGGTCAAAACCCCACTAATCGAGGGAGCAATCCAGGCCTCGATGCTAACATAGCCAATCTCTCCAACCATAAACCATGGTTTCCCAGTCAAACCCCATGACCTAAGAGAGCAAGCCAACCCTTGATGCTTATAGGGTCGCCAATATCTCCAACCATAAACCATTGTTTCCTAGTGAAACCCCATGACCTAAGAGAGAAATCTAGGCTTTGATGCTTATAGGGCCAATTTCCTTAGCCAAAATCCATGGCTTTCAGGTTAAACCCCATGACCTAGGGAGCAATCTCCGCCCATAGCTGCTACAACATCAACACTCATTGTAACCAAGGGAAACATACTCAATCACTCTAAATTTGTTGGCTTTCTTGCTTCTTCTGAGCTAGGAGTCCTTGTGACATGATTCTAGTTATCAACACAATTTCTACCTCTTAAACACGAATCACTTCAGGGAGAATCCTCTTGTCACATACTTTGTTTTGTTCTTCCAATACTTGCATATGCTGCCAGAGCCTTAGCAACCTTCACAATGTACTTGCGAATCTCGCAAGGATGCCATGGAAGACGATTACAACCCAGCGAAAGAGACAAAGACAAGAGGCTAACTAATACTAAAACAACAAGGAAGAGAGATATAAGGTACTTATGTTTTGAAGATTGAGGTGAATTTGTCATCTCCCTCGTGATCCTTGCCATCTTGAAGAGATCATCCATCTACAAAATCGTTTATCCTTGTCTTCATTGTCAATTTCTTTCCTTCCTTGTATGAGCTAGAGTTTCTTCTTTCATCGGAAACATCAGTCTAAATCTAGCTATAGGTTTTATTCACAAACCCTAGGGCTTTGACATCCAAAATTTCAAGTCTTTTGCAACAAACCTTGTTAAACACAAATTTTCTTTCCATATCCAAATCTCCAAAACCATAGAGTTTTCATGCCTCTACATGTCATTAAACAATCTAGGATGATCCATCTTGATATCAACCCAAGCAAATGTATCAAGATTAATGGTCCATTCTGCCTTTGTCTAGCACTGTAAAGAAACAACATCCTCGAACTATCAACAAAGGAAAAATATAGATACAAATCTCCAAGGGGATTATGGCATTCCATTGTCCTTTATAGCATCAATAAGTAAACAATCTTCAAATGGCCCAACATCAACAAATTCTGTCCTATGAGTAGTACAACTAGATGATTACCCTCGGGCCTTCCAAACCAAGTAACTTGACCTCCTCAAAACTATTGTAGCAATGACCATAAAAGACAACTCCAGTTCTGAAGGTGACCTGGTCTTTGCAAGGGAAATTTCGATCTTTAAAAAACTAATGAGGAAAATTGCCCTTTCAATTTCCATGTCAACAAAACTGAACTCAACCCTTGTGTATTATCATCACGACACATCAACACATCTTTGCCTTTAAATTCAAATCAGCAAAATGCTTAAACTGTTCATGACACTGAAACAAGTGTATTTGGTCTAAAAAAATCTGCTTCAGCTTTAGCATTTCAAAGAATTATCAAGGTAACAAATTTGTCGTCTTGGCTCAGGCAACCCTATACTTTTCAAAATGATAATACATGTTCATTCCAATGCTTAACTCCCTTTCGCTCAGAGAGAAACTTCCTTGGTGGATTAGTTAGATATGTGTCCATCGATTAAATCAAAATTACCATATTTCTAAAGTTCTGCCATATAAGTAATAACACCATCTTTCGACCAATACAATCATAATCACAATCGAGCAGTGTGAGACATATTCTTGACAGGAACCCTTATTTTGTCATACAATATGTTTTCATTGTAGTACAAGGTATATGGACTTAGACCTCTGCAACTTTAAGGCAATACTCTTTTGAACACATATCAAAAGGAATGTTCCACACATGTCACTTATTTCAACCCACATCATACTTCAGGAAGCCTAATATTCTCGGCACACTTGGTCCATCTCCCTTATTTGTCCTTATCTTGACTTTGAGTCACAATCTAAAAACTATTACTTCATGCTACATAACAACAAGTATACAAGTGACCTCACAACATCTTCCTTTAAAGACTCATAAGACAAATGCAAATATGTGTAATTCTCATGATCTTGTGTATTTATGATGTCCAACTTGCCTTTACATGGTCATGTCATTCTTGTATAATGATCTTTGAAATTGTCAGGCTAGGCATTGGTAACTCCACGAATAGTAGATTTTCTATTAGGAAGAGTTATTAATATATACAATGGAGAGGGAGACTCTTGCAATTCATATTGCAATGTCTCTTCCCTAATTTGCTATTGTTTTCCGAATCCCTAGGGATGGCCCAGGCTGTCTAGTTGACTGAGATGGGGCTGAATCAAGATTTAGCCTTCTAATTTTCTCAATCACATCGCTCAAAATGTCTTCTTGATTAGTGGTTGGAGCTTCATGAGGGGGAGAGAGTGCTTGAGAAGGAGATTCCACAGATTGATCCAAGATAGGGATCCCCTCTTCAAGATGTGGAATCTCACTATCAAATTCCCGAAAAGATTTTGCGTGCCCGAATCTGTCCAAGCAATCAAACTGTCGCTCAACAACATTGTTAGTCTTGGAAGATTCAAGAAAAATCACATCTCTAGACAATATAAACTTCTTATTTTCTTCATTGTAGTGACGATATGCTTTGGAGGTATCTGAGTACCCCAAGAAGATACATTTTCAACTCCTTGCACCAAGTTTGTTTCTCGGTTCCTTAGGTATCAAGGCATAACAAGTGGAACCAAAAACCTTGAGGTGCCTCACTGAAGGAATGTCGCCATATCACATTTCATAGGGGATCTTGTTTTTGAGAGTATGAGATGGACATCTGTTCTTAATATACACTGCACGTAGAATTGCATCGACAACTTTACATTTTGAAAAATGTCATTGAACATGCCATTCTTTCTTTCGGCTACACCATTCTGTTGAAGATTATAAGGCCCTATTGTTTGATATTGTATCCCATGCTGGCGAAGATAGTTTTCAAATTGATTTGAAGTATATTATTTTCCATTATCAATACGAATAGAGCCAAAATGAGATTGTGTATTATTTTCAACCCATGCATGAAAGTTTTTGAAAGTTTCAAAAGCTTTAGATTTGTTTTTCAACAGATATACCCAACACATTTTGGTATAGTCATGTATTTATTTCCAATTGCAAAAGGAACAAACATAGGGCCACACAAGTCATAATGAATCAATTCAAGCTTTCTATGTGCTCTGGAATGAGAATCATGAAATGACTGTTTGTTGTGCTTTCCTAAGATACAAACATCACATTGCTTATGTTTCCTAGGAATAGTTAGGAAACCAATAACACCATTTCTCTTCAATAAACGAAGACTATCATAGTTCTGATGTCCAATTCTAGCATGCCATAAGAGACTGGATGGTAGTTTACCTTCATCAGATTGAGAATTGTATGCGAAGTTTTGTGCACGAGCACAGGTTCCTTGCAACTTCAAGAGCCTATCTTCTTCTATCTTAGTCATGACAAGTGAGTTGTCTGATGCTTTTCTCACTTCAACCTTGCCATCAAACATGTGAATGGAGTGTCCTTGCTGGCAGATGTGAACCAAGGACATGTAGTTTCTTCTCAACTCTGGGAGATAGAGTACAACATGTAGAAGAAAGTTAGGGAGACCAGGTATTTTGAGCCTGATGGTGCTAAGTTTAGATGGCTTGAGCTTTGACTTGTTTGCACAGTAGACTGCTCCATCTACATTATCACTGAATTCTTCAAAGAAATCTTGTCCAGTATGTAGTCACGATGCACAATCCCGCATACAACCACACAAACGGGTATGGGAATGAATGATACGCCACAACCAATCCGCCTCAATCTTTTGACCAATGTACACATAGGTAGCATTCAACACACACAATTTTAACCACTGTCCATGACATTCAAAACTCAATGCAGAGAATGGATCAAACACACAATGCACAACCTTGGGCAAAATTAGACGTTAATCGGTTTTAGCTGTTGGAATTTCTGCTCGTACTATTTAACGCGCTAGACTAGATCTGTCTCTTCAACTTGTCCTGACGATGAACCACACTAGTTGGTTCGAAACGCGTTGGCAAAGGTCTTTCTTTATGTGATTTATGCCGAAATTCTTCTGATAACTATGATGGATCACAAAAGCCTCAATTCTACAATGCACAACCTTCAAAACTCAACGCAGAGTATAGAAGTTTTAACCATAGTTTTAAAACTCCGACTCTGACTCTGACTCGGTCGAGGATAGACTCCGACTCCGACTCCGACTCCGAAACGGTTATGACTCGGCCGTTGTAGAAAATACATTAATTTTTTTTTTTTTTGTTTATAAATATAAAAAACATAATTTTAAAGATTTTAAAACAAATTTTAAAGATTTTCATTCATGTTTCCAAACACACAGCATTATAATATAGATGGAAGACAACATATGATCAAAGTAGGCCCATGAACCAATCCATTATATCAAAATGGTCCAATGGCAAATACATAGTCAATTGTCAATACATGATCAAAGACTCAAAAAAAAACACATAACCAAAGGAGGCTAGAAATGGCCTCTACAACAAAAGTAAACTGGTGACGGTGACCAGACTCCAGTACTAGTACTACTGGCTAGTAGCTACTGCCAGAGGAGCCAAGACCATGTCGATCAATCTCTGGATCATCATCATCAGAGTCAGACAGGGGGCCCCATGGCTCCTCCTCATCATCATCATCTCCAACTGCAATTGTAGAAGTGGTACCTCTAGCACGCTGTGCAACTGCAGCAGATGCAAGCTGAGATAGAGTAGATATGCAGTTGTGCTTTTGTCGTGGTTGAGCAGAGGAAGCACCTACAACTGGAGTCCTTGCTGGCTGTGAGACTGAGGCTGGTGGATTGGGATCTGCATTCAAATGAACAGGCTGAAGTTGAACAACATGTTCAAGTTCAACTGATGTCTCGATATCTAAATCTAAATCAAGATCCTCATCAGGATCAAACTCTGCTAGACGACTCTCCACTACCGAATCTCATGTTGGATCAATGTCTTCCAACACAATGGGATCTGAATCAGGTCTTTTGTTCAGCAAATGGTTTCGTCTGAGCCAAAGGTTGTATTGGACATAAACTAGATCATTTAACCGTTTTTGATCCAAACGGTTTCTCTTCTTCGTGTGAATCCTCTCAAAGACATACCAATTGCGCTCACACCCAGATGCACTGCAAGTTTGACTCAAAATACAAATTGCAAACCTTTGCAATTCAGGACAATGGCCACCAAAGGCCTCCCACCGTTGTGCTGCAAAACACATAGGAGTGTAATGAGTTAGCTCAACAAAATTACAAATTATATCCAACTTCCAAATTATGATTTAACAAACTTTAAAAAAAAAGTAAAACTATTACGAAATTGAAAATTGAAATTTTTGTTTACCTGGCTCATCTGCTTCTCTTGCAATCTTTGCTAGGTTCTTCCCAAAGGTACCTGATGCATTGCTGAAGGTTGTGACCTGTCGGTGTATATCCAGCTAATCAGACTCCAATGGGATCATGTGATCAATGCAATCAATCAGTCCATCTCTGACCCCCCCCTCAAAGCTCCTGACTCCTTAGCTTTATAATGATACCGTGGGTTCAAAAAATACCCAGCTGCATGTATAGGGCGATGGAGTTGATTGTTCCATCTTTCATCAAGAATTGCCCAAATGGGCCCATACTTTGCCACTCTATCCTTGTATACCGTCTTTATTTGCTCCTTTGCTTGATCCATAGCCTCATAAATGAAGCTCATAGCCAACCTATCCCCATCCACCAACCGCAACACCTTAACTAGTGGCTCAACAAGCTTCACAATCTCTGCTGCCTTTCTCCAAAAAGTTTCTTCATAGACTTTCCTTTTCAATTCTTTACCTTCCGGTTTGTTAGACCAATTGCTTTGATTCCATTCATCACTGGAAAACATCTTTTGCAAGTTTCTATGTTGGGAAAGCATAGATTGCAATGTCAAAAAATGTGTAGCAAATCTAGCGATGGCAGGCCTAATAATATCCTTGCCCCAAGTGTGTTTCCTCATGAGGCTCAAAATCAATGTATGATTGTAGATAAATTTTGTGATGCTTTTGGCATGATCTATAGTGGTTTTGACCCAATCTAATTTTCCAATATCCTCAAGCATGAGGTCTATGCAATGTGCAGCGCATGGGGTCCAAAAGATGGTCTTGTGTTTTTCCTTTAACAGTTTACCAGCAAGAACATAGTTAGAGGCATTATCTGTGATAATTTAAACAACATTAGCCACCCCCACCTCCTCAACAACCTGATCCAATAGCTGAAACAACAAGTGGCCATCTTTTACCTTATCAGATGCATCAACTGATTTTAAAAACATGGTTCCCTGTGGGCAGAAGACAAGAAAGTTTATGATGGTACGGTTTCTTTGATCAGTCCATCCATCTGACATGATGGTACACCCTGTTCTTGCCCATGAGTCCTTGAACTCTTGCAAATAATCATTAATGGATTGAATTTCTTTCTGCAAACGAAACCCCCTTAGCTCATGCATAGTAGGGCCTTTGAAGCCTTTTCCAGCAGCATGTATGGCATCAAACATAGGCTCATAATATAGTGAACGAGCAACATTAAAAGGGATATCAACATCATACCACCATCTAGCTATGTACTCACAAGCAGTCTCCCTCAATTCTTTCTTCTAGTGGTCATCTAAAGTGGACCATATGCATCTGATGGAGAGGAGGGAGTGAAATAACTTTTGATAGTCACATCACCCTTTTTCATTCTACCATTTCCCTTATCTTGAACAGAACCAAAAGAGGGAGGAACATATCGGAAAGGGTTGGATGTATCAGTTTGAGGGATAGAGAAAGAACCCTCAAAATCATAATGGGGGTTGGTAGCCATCATTTTTTGTATCTCCCTCTTCCTCCCAATTTTAGCCTGTATGTCTCTTTGCCTAGCCTTATCTTCTTTAAATTTCTCAAAGCTCGCCAACAAATGCTTCCTAATCTCCCCAATTTCTGGTGAGGTACATGGGGTAATTTGGCCTCTAATCCTTGCCAAGTGTTGTTTCAGCCTATTAATGCCCCCAGGACCTTCCTTAATTTTCCTATGGCAAAATTTGCATTGGATTTGACTATCAACCATTTCAACACATGCCCAAGTAGGATCTCTTGCTCTAGGTGCCATTTTTTGACTAGGAAATGAAAGCAAACAATCTGAAAATGAAAAAATAACCTTGATTCAATGTTCATTTATTTGACAAAAAACACTCTCTAAGCTTTTTAGATATGCACCTAAAATTTACTAAGCAAAAACAGATTTATAGAGGTGAAAAAAATACCTCCAGGCACAAACTGCCTCCTCAAGCTTGCTCCAAGAATCAGCTCCTAATGCTGCTCCAAATGCTGCCCAAGAAGCTCCTCACTCCAGCTACAATGCTCCTCCAAGACTCCTCACTGCTGCTCCAAAACAAGCTCAAGAACTGCTCACTAACTCTCGAAGAAGACTCTCACTCAAATGCATAAGATTGCTGTGAGAGAATGAGAGCACTTGAGTGTGTTAAATAGGGTTTGGGAGGGGGAAATGGACCCCAAAAGACATTTAGCAAATTCATATAACTGCTTGGAGTCCAAACCAACCAAAAAACACTTTAAAAATCCATTAAAAAATTTATTAAAACACAGTTTGACGTGTGCCTGGGCGGTTTTTTTGTGACTCGGCCGAGTCATAACGGAAACGGCCGAGTTGGCCGAGTCAGCCATGACTCGGCCGAGTCATGGCTGACTCGGCCAGTCGAACCGTTCCAAGGGCCGGGTCAAAGCGGAGGGTGCTGGCTCGAATCAACCCGGCCGTTTCGGTATCGAAACGGCCGTTTCTTAAAACAATGGTTTCAACGAAGATAATACTCTTCATTTCAAGGCACAAACTTTAATTAGAGAATTAACGCTCCAAGTTTTTGCTAGATGGATAGGCAACGGTTGCAGAGGATAGAGCAAGAACAACTTTGAGTGGGAGCAGAAAACTAGCAGAAGACATAAGTAACAAGACTAAAATGGGACTTGTGCTATCCAGTAGCACCTATGCCTATTTCCATAGATATTGTACCAAAACCTCCTTTTCAGATTCCCAGGTGTTTTCATCATGGGGGTCTGGCAGATCTAAATAATGCAGGTTCATGAATGGTATCAGAGCCAAGTTTTTGTTTGAGTGGATGTTGTCTGTGAGATATTGTTTGAGTGGATCGCGAATTTGTTGAGGCCGGGTATAGCATTTGTAGCCCGTGGTTGCCATGGTTGGCGTTTGAAGGGTGTTGAAGACGTCTAGCGTAGAATTCGAGTCGAGGAAGCCGCAATTTCTCATTCAACAGGAAGCCGCAAAACTTCTTGATAATCATCAACAAGATTTTTCCGGGTATTTTCCTTTAGTATCTTCTCTCTATATTAAAATGGATGCTCCTACTAGTTTGAAAGGGATGTTTGGATCAAAGCATTTTCAAGATGTTCAAAATGAAGATGAATTAAGATCTGGGTTAGAAACTATTTGTCATACTGAATCCTCTTCTGGAAATCTGCTTCTATTGAACAAGAAGAATTAAATCCCACTGTCATCTGGAAATTACCTCCAGTTTCCCCTGCAGAAGTCTTTAGAGGATTATCTCCATTCCACTTTAGAGCCTTAAGTCAGATACAAATCCGAGAAAAAGCAGTACAAACAGATTTAAATCTTAATCTCATGATGACTGTTCCTCTCTTAGAAGAGCGACAGATTAAAGCTGCTTTGAAAAGTGGATACCAGTACGTCCATCTGGGGATGGCAAGAGTCGGGCTAAATGCTTTACACAGAAAAGGACAGAAAGCTTATGTTTTTTCAGCCCTCCTTGATAATCGATGGACTATATTTTCAAAATCCCTCATAGGTGGAATAGAAACTAGCCTATCAGACGGCCCTGTACAATATGATGTATATCCTGATTTTTCTGTTTCTTTTTCAGACCCTCATATCCTGAAATGTTTAACCTTAGGTGTACAGACAAAAGGCTATGAGCATTTCAGATCAAAATCCAAAAATATGACCATCTTTTTTATTACTTATGTGAGATTTTATAATACGACCATTCCAGCTGTTTTACATTCTCCTCCTGATGGCATTGTAACTCTGATTCAATATGACTCCTCTTGTACTCCAGTAGCACCTATGCTTATTACCAGAAATGACCTTTGCCCTCCTGATGATTGGATAACAAACTGGGCAAAGCTAGTCAGAAGACCCATTGCTGTTGCACAATCAATAATTACTGAATTAGAGGACCGGGTAATCACCTGATTTCCCTGAGAACATAAAGAAGAAAGTAGTAGACCCTCTGTTTCTACTATTCCGACTACAGTAAACAATCAATTACATCCTGCACAGTCTCAGCCCCAACAACAGATTGTAATTGATCTCGCTGTTTTTGAGTCATTGAAAAAATTATTTATTCAGCCACCAGAAAGTTTAGTTTTTAGTTCTGTTTGTGATCACCCTCATTGTTCAAAAACCTTCTGTCAATTTTCGTCTGATCCTCCAACACCTCATGGTGACTCTTCTAAAAGAATCAATATGATAAAATTCACTCCTTCATTGGATTCTTCTGAAGAAAGCTATAAGCGTGTCACATTCTTTAATCCACAAGAACTCCTTGTACAGACTGTTTCAGGTTCTTCTACCAGAGGCCTTGGATATGAAAATAATTTGCCTATTCCTTCCTACTGAAGAAATCCCATTGACAAAATCCCAAAACATGTTGAAATTCCCTCTGATTTTGAGATTATGGCCTTTTTGAAAATCTTTAAAGGCATTGGCCCCTATGATCCGGAGGATGCTTGGAAAAAGAAAATGTTCCATTGGGATATGTTCACTCATGAGAAAGAACATCTGTATCTGCAAGAAGTCAGACTTCTTGAGAAAAATGACAGGGCTATTTTCAACAAGGAGAATGTAGATAAATGGAAAGAATGGATGAAGGCAAATAACCAATGGATATCATTCTATGAATGGTACTATCCTTCTGCAAATATCATAGAAGAATCTTTAATGAAACAATTCAGGAATCAAGCCAAGCAGAAAAAATTAAAGATTCTGAAAAATTTGTAGAAGAAAAGATGTCTGAAAATCTTGTTGTGATTCCTCCTCCTCTCAAGGCACCTGCTTTTGAGCCAAAGATCCATAGTATGCTGGCCAAGCCAAATATCCCAAGATCTTTGATTGCAGTAAGACAACAAGGAGAAGATTTGATCAGACAAATTTGTTCACAATTTCATGTAAATATGATAAGATCAGGAACTCCTAACAAGCATAAATGGGAGCTCCTTGATGGCTCGATTTTTGAAACCGATATAGAATTTCCTCCTTGGAAGAATTTTGTCATCAGAAGCCAGGATGGGAAAATGTACAGAGTTCTTCCCTCTCATCCTGATGATCCCTCTATAGCAGCCAAAGATACTATTGCTGCTACAAATTGGACAAATCTGCCATTATCTAGTCTTGAAAAGTATTTGAAAACCAGGTTTGATTTTGTTGACACTGCATGCTCTGAATTAAAACTCATGATAGGAAGAGTATTGCAGAAACAAGATTACAGCACTGTTTGCTTGAATGATAGTGTGAAGACTCTGGCAGAAAATGACCAAACCATTGCTCAGAGTTTAGATAAGCTCTCTCTATCAACAGAAAGAAAGATCCATGAAGCATCTATTGCCCATGGAAAAGAAATTGTCAAGGTTTCCAATAGCCTTGATATTGTTAAAAAACAAGTATGGGAAGTGACTAGAGGAATTGATTCTTTGAAGAAGAAGCCTAACACAGATGCATATAAAACGACTACTCTTTTTTCTGAACCCAAAAGTACACTTCCTTATACTCTCACCTCCTCTGTTGAAAGTCTCATCAAAGCCCCTAGCTCCATAAATTTTCCTCCGCCTACCTCAACTCATCCGTATTCTTTGTTTGCAAATCCCAGTTTCTTTAGTCCAATTGCTACTTCATCCAAATCTAAAGAGACTGAAGAAATTCCAGGAAATTACCGAACCGGTTTTTTATTTGGAGAAACCTCTTATGAAGATGAAGAAGAAGGTAAAGAACATACAAGCCGTCATAAAATAGATTCAGTTCCAGAGATTGATGAACTCGAAGCTTGTATTAATAATTTTCCTCTCCAAGATAAACAACAATTTGGCATTTCAGTTCCAGAAGAAAGCATTGAAACACAAGTCAATGCTACATCCTCAAGGTCCCGATGGGATACTACTTGGAACCCTGCCCCAGACCGACGGGATTTGATGAAATCAGAATACCATAAGGGCTGGTCTGCAAATTCCACATATTCGTGGAATATTGATAACTGTACAGAAGCCGAAGTCATGTATGTGTTGCACTCCATGCTCGTATGTTATAGGACCTACCTTTCAGATGACATTGGCCCAATAAATGCCACCAAAAGGATTATTGGAGGGTTTGAAGGAACGTTGGATTCCTGGTTAAAAGCTGAAACAATTAAAGAACCAAATCTCCTTCCCCATTGGGAACAGTCAGTGGTCTTAAATGAAGATGGTTCTACCTACATGGATCCAGTCACCCATTTGCCTGTAAATAATATGATCGGAAAATTGATATACAACATTACAGTGAATTTCATTGGTTTCCCACAAATTACTAATGATATTACCACTGTAACTCTATTGGCCATGAAGTTGCATAATATGCAACATTTTGATGAGTATTTTAATGAATTTCTTCATAGGTTACATACTTTGTCTCTTGAGTTGTTACTAGAACCCAAATGGAAAGAAATTTTTGTTGCTTCTCTTCCGCAATGGGTTTCTATAGCAATTGTAAATAAGTTACCAGGAAAGATTGGAGACTATAAATTTGGGATTATTAGGCAAGCTGTCAAAGCAATTATTGTTGAGTTATGTTCACAGATGAAAATTGCTAGAGCTGCAACAAATCCCAAAAAGCCACATGGATATCAGCAATTATGTAAGCAATGGCATCTTGGAAAAGCTGAAAATTCTGGGGGGCATAGAAGAAAGAAAAAACATCTCAAGCAGAAGAATTCCCAGTTTTCCCAAGACAAATCTAAGAAAAAACATAGTAGAATAAAGCCTTACAAACATACAAAAATGTTCTCTAAGGAAAAAGAGATCATTTGTTATAACTACAACAAAAAAGGCCACACAACTTCAAATTGTCCAGAAAAGAAGAATGAAAGATCAAAGAAAAAGGTATCATACAGAAACAAAAAAGGAAAAATTAATTTCTTTGATTTACCCAGGAACTGTGATGAATTAATATCTTCTGACTCTGAAACAGAAGATGAAATAAATCATGTTTATTCTACTGATTCCTCTGATGAAGAGTGGTGCAGGGACCCACACTGAACAGAATGCAGAGACTGTGAATGCAGTGATCCAGATATCTGCAATTGCAACACAGTCAGGATGATGAAGGGAGATGAAGATGAAATAAACAGAAATCTGTTCATGCAGATGATGGCAGCAACAGATCCTCAAATTAAAGATATGTACAAATCCTTGTTGATGGATCATTTTAGTAAAACACCTTCCAGTTCAAAGAAGACTCCCAACAAAGGATATGTACCCCTTGCTTCCTTATTTTCAGTAGAAGCCTTGACTTGGCAGTTCAGAAATGAAGACTTTGGAGAAGATCTACCGCAAACATTGCCTGCTGTTCATCAGGCAATTAAAGAATTAAGGAAGACAATAAAAGAAAACAGGAGATTATGTATTGAGAATCACAAAGATCTGTCTGTAAGATTAATGAATACCCAGGGTGCATCGTCTTCGCAAGATCCTGATATTTCAGGAAAAACAGGGAACTGGACCTTCCATGCAAATCCCGTAGTGACACATAGCCAGCAGCATGACAGTTCAGAAGAAGAAGGGGAAGAGAGAGACAGAACATATTTTGGATGCAATATAATAAACAGAGATGTTATGTATTGCATAAGAATGAAAGTCAAGATTGGGAACCAACATGAGTACTGGAAAGTTCTTATGGATACGGGTTCCAGACTAAACATTGTAAGTGATACTGTAGTAAGCATGAATCATAGAAGGCCAACTGCCTGCCCTAAGATTACTACAGCCAACAGAGAAATCACTACCAGACATGAAGCAGAAATAGATGTATTTCTAAATGAAAAAATTGGTGTTCATCTAGTTTGTCTGGTAGTTACAGGAATGGATTGTGCAATATATCTTGGTACTCCATTTTTCCAGAATTTCGAAAAACACGGAGCTAAGCTTGACAGCAGCAGCCAAAGGTATGGATATTTTGTCAACCTAGAAGGTAAAGAAATTTTCTTCCCATTTATAAATTCCAATACGCCTAATAGATTAAAAAGAATTGAAAGAATGCAGAATCTATTAGCAAAAATGGAAACAAAGAAGGAAATCCTAAAAGCAGAAGAAAATTTGGATAATGGAAAATTTGCTACTCAAATAGCAGACCTCACAGCTAAGTTTAAAGAATGCTGTTCAGATGATCCGAATACCTTCTGGCACATCAAAAAGCAGGAAGTGGATCTTCCTCTCAAGAAGGATTTCAGCGGAAAGTTGAGAAGATCCAAGGCAGTAGCAACGAATGAAGACCAGATGAAATTATGCAGAGCTGAAATTAAAGATCTATTAAAGAAAAGATTGATCAGAAAGAGTAAGAGTCCAATAGCATGCTTTGCATTTTATGTCAATAAACATGATGAGATTGCCAGGGGAAAACCAAGGCTTGTAGTAAATTATAAACCCCTAAATGATATTCTAGATTATGATGCCTATCCGTTGCCGAAACCATCAATAATACTTGCTAAAATATCTAGGTCAAAGATTTTTTCCAAATTTGATTTAAAATCTGGATTTTGGCAAGTAGGAATAAAAGAAGAAGATAAGTGGAAAACTGCTTTCTCAGTACTAGAAGGGCATTATGAGTGGAACATCATGCCATTTGGTCTAATTAATGCTCCTTCTGCATTTCAGAGAATCATGGATGAGACTTTTGAGGGAATGGAGGAATTCCTGAAACAGTATATTGATGATTTACTTATTCATTCTGATAACATTACTGACCATATTAAACATCTAAAGGTTTTCTTATGGAGGGTCAAAGAGATGGGAATAGTGTTATCAGAATCCAAGATGAAATTGTTCAGGCCTATGATCGACTTCTTAGGATACAACATACACTTTGGTTCATACACTGTAATTCAAAGAAGTTTGAATTTTGTTGATCATTTTCCTGCTGAAATAAAAGACAAAACTCAATTGCAGCGATTTTTAGGAAGTCTAAATTATATTTCAAAGTTTATCAAACATTGCGCGCAGGAGAGGAAACTGTTGAACAAGAGACTTCAGAAAAATCCGATCCCATGGAATGGAGAATGCACGCAAGCCGTCAGGTCAATAAAAGACAAGATAAGAAGCATTCAACCACTCTCCCCGATCAGAGAAGACTGGGAAAAGATTATCATGACAGATGCAAGTTATGAAGGATGAGGAGCAGCTCTATGCCAGAAAGTTCCAGATAGTAAAAATAAAATAGAGGTTTCTCAATATGCTTCTGGCCTCTGGGCTAAAACCCAGTTAAATTGGTCAAGTCTGAAGAAAGAACTCAGAGCAGTCTGTTTAGGCATTGCAAAGTTCAGAGATTTTGTGATCTACACTAGATTCACAGTAAGGACAAACTGCCAGGCATTGAAATCTGCTATTCATAAATGTGATTTTGAGGATGCTGCTATCGTAAGATGGATAATGCAGCTCAGTCAATATAATTTTGATATTGAATTCATAAAGGGTGACAAGAATAGCTTTGTAGACATGTTGAGCCGAGAATTCTTGTCAGAACATTCCATCATGAGCTTAAGATGCAACTTCATAAGAAGAAATGAAGAGACTGTAGAAATTGAAACTCCTTCTGGCTGGGTATCCTACAGATTGAATAAAACTCTTATGGAACATGATGATGATTGGCAGCCTATTAAAGAAATTAGACACAGGACAGGTATTGATTTCCTATGGACAGACCCTCACTAGGATGATTTGAATGATGAAGCTTTTGAAGCTTTAGAGTACCTAGAGCAGATCGGGAGTATAATCCACAGGATTGAAAGGGACCATGAAGATGACAACAGAGTCACCAGCTGCCATATCACTTTTAGAAGGTTTGATAATCATCTCAACAGAGAAAACTATGATCGAGAAAGCCAAAAGGAAGCATTTTACACCGCCATGAATCTACAAAATTTTTCAGTTAACATGTTTTATTCTTTGCAATTTTCTTTCCTATTTGAAGATACGCCTGTTGAAGACTTGGAAGAGGAAGACCCATTACCAGACGGGTTTATGGAATGGTGGAAAATATATGGATTATCCCCATTAATTATGAATCCATATTCATTAACCATGCTAAAAATCCCTAATTTTAGCACCCCTGAATTATTAATGAGGACTTTGGTATTGAACAGAACATTCCGAGATTTGATGGATATAAGTGACATAGATTTTCTCAACAGTGCCAGAAGATGTGGCCACGTAAGATGGTTTGTGATGAATTCCACCGACAGACTGACCCAAATCTGAATCCATTCATGAACCTGCATTATTTAGATCTGCCAGACCCCCATGATGAAGCGGAATAATATAATAAAATTATCTGTGTTTCTCCACTCTACCTTGTGATATCTATCTCTTTATTTCCGCATATGTGATATATGTGAAAAGGTCTTGTATGAATGGAGAAACACAGATAATTTTATTATATAAGAAAATGCTTGGAATACTGATATTACAGAGTTGCAGAGTTTACAGAGGAGAATCCTTTTCCTCAGATTGACTGTTGTGGCATTTAGTAGATATAAGTTTGTCGAAGCATAACAGATCCACAGGCTACCTGGCCAACAAACATACTGAGTCTAAAAGATTATTACAGAACAACAGACTCTCTAAAGATCCGACCACTTTAGGTTCACATCAGCGTCAAGCACTGATGCGCAGGCTTCTCGAATCACCTTAACGCTTGAGTTTTGTCGTGTTGCAAGCAGATCAGACTGATAGTCTGCAGATGCAGAGCAGGAGAATTCTCGACTCCAATGTTAGGCTAGGCATTGGTAACTCCATGAATAATTGATTTTATGTTAGGAAGAGTTATTAATATATAGGATGGAGAGGGAGACTCTTGGAATTCATATTCCAATGTCTCTTCACCTTCTCATTTTCATATTTGCAATATTTACAATGTTTTCCCAATCCCTAAGGATTAGGTATCAACATAAATGATCGGAAACAAAACATCCTTATCTCAAAACCCTTTATCCAACGTCTTCCTATGAGATCCTTTATGATATCTTTGGCTTGCTCAAGGCTATATTAGTGATAGGACAACACTAGATTTGTAAACGACTTGGACTTTACAAGAGAGCTTTGGTCTTCAAACTTGATGAGGAACTCAACGTCTTCACACAGTGATAAAACACTTTTGCTTCCAATCCTGAAGCTAGTGTAGTGGGCCTTAATATGCCTTTAACAATCCTTAAAAACATGTGC
Organism: Pinus taeda; assembly: GCA_000404065.3. Lineage (NCBI taxonomy): Eukaryota > Viridiplantae > Streptophyta > Pinopsida > Pinales > Pinaceae > Pinus > Pinus taeda. The sequence goes on along the minus strand of APFE031120638.1, from coordinate 43,365 downwards.
ATTCAATGTCATTTCATCTCAACAACTGCTATCAAGGATTTGCTTCAAAGTCAACTTTGTACAAGACTAATATACCTTCAAAATTCTATGAAGATGACAACAATGCTAAGATCTCCTTCAGATTTTTGCCTTAGGCATGTAAGCTTAAGAAGATCTTTGAAAATGGATTTAAGTCCGCCCTAACCAGGGCCGAATTTAGGTTCAAATTTCCTCAGACATGGGTTGAGTCTCATTCTACATTGCTTGGAAGCAGGGAGTGGAAGCGAGAGTGAGGAGCAACAATTTTTAGAAGCTTTTGGGTCGGGAGTGAATTTTATATAATATATATTTTTATATATTTTGATGCATATATGTCAAAAAAAGCACGTAGAATGATGAATTAGTTATAAAAAGCATAAAAACATGGATTAAACCATATAATGCCAATCATCTAGTAGTTATAATCTTCATCAACCACAAGTCCACAAATTACAAGTTCTCATTTATATAGCATGTAAGGGTGCACATAACCAAGATAACGTTGAGTACAATCCATCTCTGAACTGAAAATACATCAATAGACAGGCTCTAGATGCCCTCTAGCATCCAAAAAGATCATGCTACAACAAATACCTACATATCATCAAAATAATTGCCTATCTTGGGATCTTTGTCATTAATATCACCCTCTAAGCATTAACTTAAAATAGAAAAAACATAGCATGTCAAGTCAAAATTTTGTTTGAGGGATGGGTACATTCTTAATATGGTCATTATAGAGGAGTTCGACAACCAATGTCACTAACATCAAGGTATACAGAGCGCTTGGTGCTCTTGATTAAATATGAGTTCCAATTCCCCCATTCTTGAAATTCTGAAAATTGATAAGTCTGCTGGATTTTGAGTGAGATTTAAAATTCTATTTTCTCCATATGAGATGCAATGAGGTTGGAACCACTCTCAAACATCCTAAGTCATTTCATGGTAATGTTAAAATTTGAGTAAAATGATGAAAATGAAAGATAAAGGAGAATGTCACTTTTACTTTTAATTATTTTACATTACCACGAATTGCACATCAATACTAGGGCCATAGTCTTGAATATTAGGCTGCACCACTCAAACATTCTTGTTTCTTTGAAAAGAAAATTGCATTTGGAATGTCTTTGCAATTTTGTTTTTGTTTTGTTATATATATATATATTTTGTATTTCGCAGAAAAGCTAGTGAGTGAGTTTTTGTTTTGCGGGAGCACTCTTCTGAAATTCGCTACCAAATGGGAGCGAATCGAGAGTGTGCTCTTGGGGAATGTCATATTTACTTTTAAGAATTTAACATTACCATGAATTGCATATCAATACTAGGGCCATAGGCTTGAATATTAGGTTGCCCTACTCAAACATTCTTGTTTCTTTGAAGAGAAATTGCGTTTGGAACATCTGCGGTTTTTTTTGTTTGTTTTATTTATTTTGTGAAGAAAAGCTAGGGATTGGTTTTTTTGCTGGATCGCGCTCCCAAACTGGAGCGAATCAGGAGTGCGCTCTTGGGGTTGTTCCCCTAGTGCTTCCGAGCAGAGCGTGCTTCGGGAGCAGATTCGGGGAGGGGGGTGGGTGGCTGGTCACTCCTTGCAAACTTGGGACTCTCATTACAAGCTAGTCTCCAAATTTGGTCACATAATAGACCTTAATTAGATCGAAGCTTGATATCTCGGGATGTGGTCTTCACAGTGCTACCATGGTCCTAACATAAGTTCAAATTTGACTCAAATAAGGTTAAGTTTGTGTTTATTGATCCTTGCTCCTCATACAATGATTCATAATAGAATCAAAGCCTTCCTTGACTTGATCTTTAGGTGGGAAAGCAATGTCACGGCCTCTTCAAGGTATGCGTAGAACAACCCTAAACAAGGGGCCAAAATTCGGCCTCTGAGACAGTCACAGAAGAGGTCTTTGGGGGGGGGGTGGGCGAGACTAGCCTCAGACTTGTGACAGGCCCGAAATTCAGACGCTCGAATAGGTCTTCGTTCCTTATTAAGTGACTCAAACAACCTCATATTAATCCACAAATCTTCTTCAAACGTTTGCTCCTAAACCTCCCTCTAATACCCTGTTGATTTTTATAAGATTTTCTAGACTGACAATTATTTCCAATGATTCTTAAACCAATTCATCTTATACAACATTTATCATTAAGTAATTATACCAAGAAAATCATCAACATTAAACAATAATGACAGTAGAGATAGTCAAACACTAGACAAAATTTGAATTGGGAAAACCCCAAACCAGGGGGAAAAACCCAACAACCTTTTCGTAGAGAAATTTGCCCAATTCAATCAAGGAATGCAATTTGAATTTTGCAGTGTAATTGAACCAAACTGACTAGTAGCCAAACCTAGTTCAAACCTGTTCAAACTGTTTGTGAATAGCCTAAATTTTTTTTGGTCTGCCTCAGATTTTGTCCTTTTATCTTTTCTCAGACTTCATCCTCTATTTGACTCAGATTCGTCCCTCATTAGCCCTGGAATTCTGCCTTAGAAGACATCTCTATGATCCAAAATTCTTGCCCAAATGGAGAGGATGAATATCATATTTATAGTGGTCGAATGTGCCCAAGTGTTGTCATTGTTGCGCTGAGCTGATATGAGCTTATGGAGGAGTTGACTTTACATTTTTGGATGCAAAATCCAAAATGTGAAAATTCAAATTTTATTTCTTTTAGAGCTGACTTGAAATACAATTCATATTTGTCATTTCCTTTTATTTTGAAGGGACAAGACTATGTCACAAGGTTCGTTGAACTTGAACCTTGGGGTTCGAAGTTCGACAAATACAAAGACAAATTTTAAATTCGGCTTGAGTTCATCTGATTCAAAACCACACTGTTCAGTCTTTTGTTTTACCGTTAGACTTTCGGAACTATGTACAACTATCAAGTGTGCATTTGAAAGAAACGTTTAAAAATATGCCCTTGAACCTCCATACAACTGTTAAACGTGCCCCTTGGAAATTCATGTGTTGAAAAATTAGAAGCGAGGGTTGGAAGCTTGTGTAGCATTTTGGCCTCCACATCAACAATAACATGTGAAACTTGGGAGTTGACACAAACAAGTTGAAGATGGATGGCATGGTTTATGCTTCACTGGGGACGCAAGCAAGTTGGAGACACTTGGTGAAATCGGTAATGCGTGCAAGTCCAACCGGTTCGAAAGAATCACTCAGAACTACGATGGGAAGGACTTCTAAGTAAGATGAGCTTTCAAAAGTTTCAAATGAAGATAAATTATGAACCTCGACCGTGGCAGAACCAAGCCCAATCCAACGATATCCTTTGTTTTTATGACCGACATGGTTTAGGATTAATTATGTTTTAATTTTTTACTATATTTAAAATGAAATGATAAAATGTTTGAACATATTTCGCCATAAATTTATTAATCGCATATAATGCATATTGTAAATGAATGATGATATTAATTAAAAAAATAATAATATATAATATTATTATTATATCCATTTTTTCATGTATAATGGATATAATAAATTAATAAAAGTACTATTTATAATCAAATTCAATTGAGGTTCGAGATTAGGTTTGTGTGTGTGTATATATATATATATATACACACACACAAACCTAATCTCGAACCTCAATTGAATTTGATTACAAATTCAAATTTGAATCGAACTTAATCATTTTCGAACTCGAATTCGAACCTGAACCATGTGAGTTTGGGCTAAGACAATTTATGATGACCGTCCATAGCTAAAAAAAATTCAATAGTAGAAAACTTGAACATTCTTCCATTAAAACCAAGCAAGAGAAGCTTCAAGAATTGAGAACATTCATCCACAATGAAAGACCCCTTTACACCATAAATGTTTCAAGCAAGATATGTCAATTAAGGTCTAATGAGGGAGAGCTCCCAAATATCCTACCATGAGTGAAAATGGGGGATAGCTCAGCTATTTATAGAGTGAGGCCTAACTTCCTTTTACAATAAAATAATCATATCAAATGTGATTCCTTAGATCCAGCCTAAAAAAAGTAAATTTAAGTAATTTCTACAACTAATTATGCTAAAACAACAATAAAATAAAATTAGTCAAGACACATGTACACTAAATTAGATGAAGTAAACCCCCAAGGGGAGGTTCTCTCCTCCAAAGAAGGACAAAGATGCCCGCAAGGTGACATGTGCGGCCTCCAAAGGCTCCTAGGAACATATGGATGCTCAACATCCTCTCAAAAGGCAAGTCTTCTCTCCTAGAAATCCTCCAAAGGGGTTGAATGGACTTCCAATGGTCAAAAACATCCCAAAATGGTGACATAAGAGTCTAAAGACCCTCCAAGGGGGCGCCTCCTCCAATACAGCTCCATAAAAGCGTGGTATAATGCTCCGTAACCTCCCAGTTAAGTCTTAATGGTCCATGCCCATACCTTCAAGGTACTTCCATAAAGCATGGGAATGACTTTCCAAGTCAAAAACTAGTCATAAAACCCTCAAACAGCCATGTTGATGTCCAACTTCAAACAGCCATGTTGATGTCCAACTACATGGGGCCGGCCCTCAAGTTCAGCTGTCTTCATGTTGTGTTTGTACGTCATGTCCACATCATCATAATTGTTTTAATTGTGTGCCACATCATCCTTTCAATCACTAATCTTTCAAAAGTCACTTAAGTGACCCCTCCATGTCATCACAAGTACCCCACAGCTGTCATGGACATTTGAAACATAGGTCAACCCCAGCCCTCATGAATGATGATAACAAGCTCATAAAGTGACCAGTTTAGAGAGTGCTCCATAGTCTTCCACATGGCATGTGTAGATGAGGTCCATGTCTGCACAAATAGCCCAAAATTGCCTCGGAGGGTGTGATCTGTGTCTTGGGATATGTGACCTGCCACAGTAAGTGTGAACTACTTTGAAAAACACGAAAATTCCCATAAGTCAGAGTGAAGAATGTCACACCATGTCATCATAGTCGTCCTGCTGTTCAGCATCCAAAATGCAAGTGAATACCCCAGCCATCAAATCTTAAAATTCAAGGGCTAGGGAGAAAATTCACTAAGGGTTCCCTTGCCAAAAATGCGGGGTAACAATATATGTTTGGTAGTTGGAAAAACTGTGAATATAATCTTCAATGTTGTGACATCTATTGTTACTTTTATGTCATACAGTCTTGGAATATGTTGAAGGAAGGTGGATCTGTGAAGGATCTGGTCCACCTGGAGGAATTGGAGAAGCTACTGCTAGAAGATATATCCGTGATGTTGTTGCAGGTCTTATGTATCTTCATAGTCATGTAAGTCATTAAACAGAGATAGATATCATTTTCTTGTTTTCTAAATTTGAACTTCTTACCCTTCATAGTCTCTATGCATAACAGAAAGGCTTATACTTTTTGTTATTTCCTCAAGCATTTAATTTCAATATTTGGTTGGATGTGAATTCTGTTTGTGTTTCCAAGGTGAAGTCTCAATGTGTGCAACTTTGTCCACAAACAGATAGATTATGAAATATGATCTTTTTGGTGTGTTCAATTTAAGGATGACTGTGTACTGTGTAAGAAAAATAAAGCTTGATTTTAAGCTTATGTTTCAGATAAAACTTTAAAAGTGGTGGTCACATGGTTTTTTGTGCCTTCTTTGTTAGTGTCAGGTAATTTGTTTCAGAAAGAATTCTTACTCTTAAAGAGATACTTTATAGTAGTTGATGCATTATTTCCTATCTCATTTTCCTTTAAAATTCAAGCATTAGATTGTACTTTGGCATTTCCAGGGTGACAAGTGCAGAATTTTTTCCCCAAGGGTGCCACTGAATTTTGAAAGTTGATTTATCATTCCCTATAAATAAGGGCAGAGATTCTTGGTCTGACTTTCTTCTTGATGTGCACATATGCGGGCAGATTTTTTTTTTTGTTAAATTCCACATTCTTATGCCATTCATTATCGAAGGCAATAACTGATGGATATGGCATTACCTGGTCAACAATGAGCACAGGGTCAAGACCTTCCTTTCTACTCGTTTAATCCAAAGAAGTTAGAATTATAAAATGGATTGGTCTTTCCTAATTATGGGCCTTAAACAAAAACGCTCAGATTATATATACATGGATTTTGAAGAGGTCCTGCTAATAGGTTACCTCAATGGCTGTTTGTAACAGACCAAAATGGCTTTGCCCCAACAGATACTGTCAGATTGGCATGAAGCACTTGAGATCTATTTTCAATGCAAATGATAACAGATTCAAAGCTTAAATGGGCTCCAGCAATCAATATAACATTAAGGAAAAGCTTCACTGATTGCTTTTGGTGGGTAATTGCTATGCTTATACAATTTAATTGTATTTGAAGTTGCACATGGATCTTTTTGGTGAGAAAGACGACAATGCCTCCTGGATAACAGTCACTGATTTCAAAAGAGAACTCCATTGGCATTCCAATTTACAATCTGGACAGTACAGGAATGGCCCCAACGCAAAGGCTCCTTATGGTTGGTCCCTTTTTGATTAAAGCCTGTTACAACATAATTTAGCACCTCAATGCAAAGCTTCACTAAATGACCTAGACAAAGTGTAACAATGGGAGTTTCACCACTGTCATCTCAGCAACAACTCCCCTTGTTTAAGTGATGGACACAATCTAACACAAGGGAAGCTTCCCTAATATATTTTAGGGATCAAATAACCCAATCAACTTAAGCTAAGTGCCCCTTAAGGCTTGTACAATGATCAAATGGCCTAGTCAAACCAAGTCAAGAGCACCCTAAGGATTTTAGTAGGGAGAACACCCTTGAGCCAGAGGAGAGCTGGCCAGAAGTGAGATGAGGGTTGCTGAGATGACAGTGCCCCCCTCCTAAGGACAGTGGGTCTTGCACTTGAGCTTTTGAAATTTATCTCAAAAAGTGTGAGATTTTGCTGTAACAAGGCCAATACAAAGTGTATTCTGAGTTGAATGATCAACTGTTTAAATGATGGCAGAACTCACTTACAATAACAAGGCCTGCGATAGGTCAGACCTTGACTCTTTGATGTGTTACTAGTACCAAGTCTAAGTTGGAGTTAGTTGATAAGGTTACCTAGAATATAGTTAGTTGAGAAATTTTGTGGTTTGTTCTGTTGTAACTTGCTTATGTTGAACTTTCCATGTTTTCTGTTGTTATTGCCAGGGTGCCAAAATAATCAAAATGTCATTAAATTTGTATTTGCTAGAGTATATTTAATATCTTTTTTTCAGAGGGAAAACTTGCAAGGAAACTCCTAGGCGCCATATCACATTCATTAATGGTACCCAGTGCAAACTGTCAGTGCTGATTACGTTCCCTGAGCTGCTGGTAGAAACATCAAGTGAGGCATGCAACAAAGGCAGCCAGCCCAATGAAGACCTTGAGGCTTCATACATGAAGCTCAGAGCAGTCAACAACTCAAGCAAGCCCACTGGGCTAGAGTATATTTATCAATGTTTATATCTTGTATTAAATAACTCAGGACCCATATAACAGGAATCACAAGTTATACTCGCTGAATCATGATAACTTGAATTGGTATCAAATTTTTTTATCTGGCTCAAGGCAAGTCATACTTCGGTTGAGTGAGTGATGCTTGTGAGTATAACTTGGTTTGATTGAATCAAACTTGCCAAAATGTATAATCCCCAAACCACGCCATTATGCTCATTTTTTCATTCCCTGTTTTTATTGAGTTTTTCCTGACTCTTAACTCTTCTGCCTTGCCAAGTTATTTGCTGTTGCAAGTCTGGATATGTAATAAATGACATTGATAAAGTGACTTAAGAGTTAATTAAGTCACATGTACTTTTATGGTTATCCAGAAGGCTTCCTAACTTACTTCTCCCTCATGAGACAACTTTATGTATTGACATTTACACATGTTGAATATATCGAGCAATTTTTCTTTTTTCTCTCCTTTCTTCATATACTGTGTGTATTTGTTATGCACAACCTTCATAGTATCATGGGGAGTATTGCAATTTGTGCATATCCTGTATTCAGGAATGACAATTGGACTTCACACCCTAGAATATTTGTACAGGACCAAAGAGGATGATATTTATCCTTAGCATGCAAACTGCCTTAGCTAAATAATTTGAAATTTAAAATTCTTCTACTGGCAACCTGCAAATTATTTATGATACAAAATGTTGGCAAATACGAGCTTTGCTTCCAAGTTCCAATAAATTTTCCCATTGCCACACGTAGAAATCATTCAAACTGTAAGTTCAAACTTGTGCAGTCATGTTTCTGATAAAAGCACCAGTAAGAAGCAACACATGCTAGCCTATTCTGTCTTCAAATCATGAATGCAGTTGTCTGTAATTTGTGTAATTGCCTATATTCCTAATACAGTGTCATGCTTGATTGTGAAATTCTTTTGATGAGGTACACAATTGAAGCAGAAAATTATCATTTGAATAAATGGACTACTACTTTTTTTCTCTTGCAGTTTATGCTTGAATTGTCATACTGTCAGTTGTAATAGTATACTGTCTTTCTTATGTTTATTGCCTAGAAACAAGATCATTTTCATTCTTTTTATTTATTCAGCAACATTTTAATTGATTTTATTCTCCTCAAAATACCATAAATTTTTGAAACTTTCTTGTGGACTGATCCCTTGATCACTGAATGATGGACTTTCTTGTGTCTTGTGTCTTTTGCATCTGTCTCTAGTGAATTTGCATGCTGATATACTGGATTGTAGCATTCAGCTATTGCTTTTCAAGACAGAGAGAGGAAAGATATTATGGAACAATTCAAATTAAAAGTACTTTCAAGTTTGGCAATTGATTCAGTATAAATGCAAATTATACTACAACATATTACGGTTGGTTTTTGTTAATTTCCTCAAAACTCAGTTATGTGGCAAGAAGCCCTACTGTCAATGTACCAGATGCTGGTGGCAACTGAGCTTGAGAGATATGCAACGAGTGAAAACTCATTCTCAGACTGTGCTGTAAACTTGTCCACCTCTGCGGTAGCAGCAACCTGCTTCTTCTGCTTGCCCTTCTTCTTATTAGGGCACTGGCTGGCGTAGTGACCTAGCTGATGGCATGCAAAGATTTTAACCTTGCTTGTATCTTTTTTCTTCACGCTCCTAGAAGAGGACCCTTGACTTGGCCCTTGCTTGGCCTTCTGCTTACCCTTGCTTGCCAGAGCAAGGTTCTCCTCTTCTTTTGTCTCTTGGCTGACCACTTTCTCGGATCTCCTCTTGGTTGGAATCACCCCAAAGCCTCACACAGTCGGGTAGGTGATCCCGGCCCATAGTTCATTTGACAAAGACCTCCCAGTGCTTCGAAAAGCCATTCTAGGCTATATGCACTAGCTTCTCCTGTTTCTCCAACAACAGTCAATTCGTCCTTGACCTGTGTCAGCCTGGACAAGTAAGATGTCACGTTCTTGCCCTTGGACATTCTTGTGCCCACTGCCATGCAACTTGTCCTTAAGCATCATCTTTCGACTCTGATAGTTGCTCTGAAATAGCTTTGTGAGCGCATCCCATGTCTTCTTCACAGTTTCCTTCTCTGACAGATGGGGTATGAGATGATCTTTGACCCTATTGAGAATAATCCTCTATGCTTTGGCCTCTCTGACCTCATGTAGATATAGGGCAGTGGGATCATTTGTTGGTGGAACCACTTCTGTACTTGCATAGGCTCACAACTTTTTCTCCTTGAGAACAGAAGTGATTCGAACTGTTCAAAGAACCGTCAAGCCTGTCCTCATATCGAACACTGGTTGTCATTGTAGAATAAAACTCTTGAAGAGATTGATTTTTTTTGCTGCCCTGAAAGTTGAAACCTGTGTCAAATATCCTTGGCTTCGTATTCAGAGTTTAGAGCTCTGGCACATTCTAAGCACCACATTAATAAGGGACCACTAAGGCCACCTTCTGACCACCACATTAATAGGGACCACTAAGCCCACCTTCTAATTACCATAAACAAGCGATTAGGACAATTAATGTCTACCATGTCAAGATTAACCAACATATTTTCAACAGAAAGGATTAATATTGAATGAGTACAACATGACTAAACTCCAGAGATGTTACCTTCGTCATTTCACTTATATATTAGCTACTGTTGATAGCTGCATCTGTTATACAATCTATTGTGTAACTAAAAGATCTGTTTATTGGCTTGGTTGACTAGACTGGCAGAGTCAATTAGGTAGACTTGAATGGTGATGTTGACCCAAATTTGCTGACATAAACTAGCAGATTGATTATCAGGGATGGTTGTCTGCCGATTAGCATGCTTGAGTACATACTGGTTGTTATCATCATCAAACTTAAAATATTTTTCAATCCTCACAATCTTTAAATGTGTGTGTTTTTCAGATGTCTGTATTGGATATAATATGGTTCATTGAAATGGATAAACTAAGATGGATTAAACACTGTCATGGCTGGAGACTAGTTACTAGACTGACTATGATTAATCGACCCTTTTAGCAGTTATTTCAGGCATCAACAATTCCTGAACTGGGGGCACACATCTCTTCAATATTTTGTTTTTAGATGTAGTGGCTACCCAGAGGTAATTATTAACTCTTATTTTATGCATTGACAGAATATTGTGCATGGAGATATAAAACCAGAAAACCTTTTGGTTGACATCAATGGAAGGGTTAAGATTTGTGACTTTAGCGTAAGTCGGAGTTTTGAGGTATGTAGAGCATTATGATTTGTGTGTCGTGTTAGTTCAATTTTCTTTCTCAATATGAGTTGTATTAAGCATGTGTATTCATTTCCAGTGGATACGAATAAGAAAAAAGCTAAATCCGTTTGTTTTGGTCTTGGCATCTAAGGAATACTGTAGGCATCCATACAATTTGAGTGCCTCAAATCTTTCAGGAAGCCTTACACTTAGTATATATTAAATTTCAGCTCTTAGATTCGGCCAGTTATTTATTGTATTAAAACCCATCAATAAATTAGTTTGTGGTTACAGTATGATATTAGCTGCTCTTTAAATGCCCTTGAAAATGTGTATGCTTTATTTATTTATTTTACGTATAAATATAAAAAGCCATGTACAAAATCATTTGTGGAATCGATGCATTGTAGAAACCTGTGTGTTGGACAAAGAACTGTTATGTTTGAGCAATATTTTCTATGCTTTTTGTGTAGAGACACAGTTCATTGCATTTGAGATATGCACACATTTCAACAAGAACAGGTGGCATAAGGAACAACCTATATATACAAAGTGCACCCATTATCTAAATGAGCATAATGTACACAAGGGGATAAGGGGTCAATGTAAAACTGGCTTGGCCTGCATGGCAATGAGAGAAATAATACATATGTTTCTTTAGTTTATTTGTTGTGATATATTTGGGCTATTTGGAGTCTGGAGTTTCTGATGGTATCTAAGGAGTTATTAGGTAACTCATCAAAATAATAATTTTGGGATTCATGCTCCAGTTAATTTGGTCACTGGTGTACATTGTGTGTATGCAGGTTTCTTATGCTGTATTATGTATTATGTTCATTACGAGTGGTATTAGAGCAAATGATACTCAGCTGGGCATCTTCAGTGAGTACATTTCGTTATTAGAGCTATAACTTTTGATCCAAATTTAGGGAGTCTTCAAGTGTTGGAATGAAAACATCCTTCACTATCTTGGTCCAATAATTACCCGAGTCTAGACGTGTGGGAATTTAGGACTCCGACTTGCAGTCCTTACAAATTAGTGTTTCTACTTGATCTCTAAAGCTTTGCTAAAATTAGTAGGGTTCACTAAACATGCATATCTTGTGATCACAAAGTCTAAATTGAGTGAGACCCAAGGCATCTGAAAGCAGAGTCCAGACATCAGAAGGTGTTACAGGTCGAAAATTTGGAACCGTTTTTGTGGAAATGGTAGTGTGGAAGGTCTTCTTGACTTGTGCCTTACTCAAGAAAGACCACGATTAGTCTTCCTTTTACCATGGATGAATTTGTGGTGAATAGGATGAGTTCATGGAGATGTTTTATTCATGCACAGAGTTGGAGGGACAGTTAAGTGGACTTCCAAGTGCTAGTTCAAATTTAGAAGAGGAAAGCGGGAGCTTCAGTTTCTAATTGAGGCAAGGACGAGTTAGAGAGCCAATTCGACTTAGTTACCAAGTCAAACTCAACTCGTGTTCTAAGTTTGTACTCGCCAGATATATCATGGGTCAAATTGATAAAAAGGAGGACAAAGGCACAAGTTTGTATCATTATTGTTTGTACGAGTTTCTGTGAGGAGAGCTTCTTGTAGAGAGAGCGTACTTTGGAGGAGCCATAGGCTGAGAGAGACATTCTTGTTGCAGCTTTGCGCTAAGATTTTAGGAGGAAATTCCTAAATAATAGGGGCCCAATCTCCGCTAAGAAATAGGAGATTTCATGTGCTAGATGATAGGGGCAGAGACTGCGCAACAAAGTAGGAGCTGGGTCGGGTTGCTTGTAGAGTGTTTCAAGCTAAGTATAATCAGTGAGAACAAGTGTGTTTTCTAGTGAAAAAATATTGCCTTGTAAGAGATATATTGCTCAAACTCTATCAATAAATTCTACAACAAAGAAGTGTGTTTTCCCAAGAAAAATCATTTTGTTATTGGTGAATGTGTTCTTTATCTCTGTGTTTTATTCTGCTGCTTATCTAGAGTATAGAAATTTTGTGTCTTGGTGAAACGAAGTTAGTTTCAGATTGTTCGTCATAGCAGTCGCAGGATTTTGTGGAAAATCTACATGGTATCAAAGCATAGAACAGCATAAAGACCAGTACCAAGAAGATCAGATTTGTGAAGAATAGAGATTAGCTTGTGAAGAGAAGTTCTTTGGACAAGTAGGATGGCGTACCAAGGAATGAGAGAAAATCATTATTTAGAGGGAGCCTCTAACTTCTCCTCATGGAAGGAAAGGATCACAATAGTGTTGGAGGATAATGGGGTGGGAGAGGTTATCAAGAATCAAATACCGCCAGCTCAAGATCCTCAACTGTTGGCCCAACATACTAAGAATAATATCAAGGCAGAGAGGATTATTCTAAAGGGTTTTAAAGATCATATTATTCCTCTTCTCTATGATAAGAAGACAACATATGAGATGTTCAAAGCCATCTTGGATCTGTTTTAGGGTACCAATGATGCTGGGAAGCTAGCCCTCAAGGAGAAGCTAGGGAGCATCAAGATGAGCAAAGGAGAGCTCATCATCACATATCTTTGAAAGTTCACTCAGGTTCGAGATGAGCTAGGTGGTGTGGGTGTCATTGTACCAGAGAGTGACCTTGTGAGCTTTGCTCTACTAGGACTTAATAAGTCTTGGTATAGTTTCTAGGATGCTATCGGCCGTCGAGAAAATTTTCCTAGTTGGGAAAGGTTATGGACCAAAGATTGTAAATCATCAAAGACAAAGGAGAAGGAGAACTTTGCTTTGGCAGGCAAAGCGAAGAGTAAGAAAGGAAAAGGGAAGCCGAGTCTAGTCAAAAGAGCTAGAAGAAAAAGAAGGATCTATGTAAGATCAAGTGCTTCCATTGACATGAGTTTGGCCACTATGATACTAAGTGTCCTAATCGGAAGAAGAGATCCAAAAGGATCACGTTGCTGCATCAACTGAGGTGGATGCGTTTGCTTCTTAGTTTGAGAAATATTTCTCATTGATAGCTTGCATGGCAAGCTCAGTGGGGAGCAACACGTGGTATATTGATTCCAGAGCATCTTTCCACATGACCAGGAACAAGGAGTATTTCAACCAATTGAAGGAGAAGGACTTGAAGTTTTAGGTCGAGCTAGGAGATGATGGAAAGTACACATCTAAGGGAGTGGGTATTGTCAGCTTTGAGAGGGAGTGTAGGAGCCCTCTCCATCTCAATGATGTCCTCTATGTTCCAGGCTTGAAGAATCTTGTTTAAGTAGCTACCCTTGAGGACAAGGGATATGATGTCATCTTCAACAGAGGTAAGGTGTACGTCAAACACTTAGCTTCTGGGTTAATGAAGCAGATAATTGTGAAGATGAAGAACCTTTATAAGTTGCAGGTTGTTATGAAACCAACTCAAGAAAAGATAGAAAAGATAGATCAACGCCTTAGAATTCAGCCTCTTCGAGGGGGCAACCTCCTTTACATTACATTAATGAACAATTCTTGGATGATTCAAATGAACAAGACCTCCTTCTATATATAGGTCTAAGGAGTCACCAATTATAACCAGCCAACCTAACAATAATAATTATAAACCACAAAATTAACAATTAGAGATCTATGGCCACAGTATTAAAAATATTGGGGACAATAGGGCCACAACGAATATTAATTAAGGGATACAACTTACAATAGTAATCGGGGTATATCACTAGTATTGATAGGGACCTTAACATGCCCTCTCCTTCAAAAAAGTTGTCCTCAACGCTTGAGTTCAGTTTGCGAGCTTTGTATAAAATTCCATCCTCCCATGTGGAATCTTTCAGCAGGATAAGTTTCTTTCCGTCTTGATGAGATACTCCGAAATTGATCGATTCGTAGCTGTCGAGTCTTGTTTCTGTGATTGCTTCCTGGTTCCAATATAATTTTTCCTTCCTCGTCAAGGTCTGCAATATTGTTTGAACTTGGAGCTTGTGTCGCCCTATTTTAAACCTTCTTTAAACATGGAAAAACATGAAAACTGGTGCCTCGAGATGCTGCAGGAAGCTCCAATTTGTATGCCATAGTACCAATCTTTTGCAACACCTTGTACGGACCATAGTACTTTGGTGATAATTTATTATCCTTCTTAGCTTGCTTGAGGGACATTTGTTTATATGGTTGTAGCCGTAGGAATACCCAATCACCTACATCAAAACTTCTTTCGCTGTGTTGTCGCACAGATTTTCACGACAACGCTCACACCGGCGGCTGTCACCTTGATCCATGATCTCTCCGTTTAAGCCTGTTTCCCGCGGCTGAGGGGGGTAGACCCTATGGGACAATGGATGACTAACTGTGGACCAGTTGGGTTGGGAGACACAAGGGGAAACAAGCAATTAATTGATTTTATTAAGTTAATAGACTAGTGCCTTAAGGAGCTAATGATTAAATGATTATTTATTGAATATTGCTGAAATATAAACCATGTAGAACAATCATTTATCATCAAATAACCCAAGCGATGTAAGATTTTCAACAAATGCACAACCCCTTTAAATGATCTAGCAATTAAACTTCAAGAAAAATTAAATGCTTTAAATGACCATGAAATTTAAATGCTAACCAGCTACCACTTTCATATAGCCAACTTGTAAATAAACATTTTAAGTGCGTTTAGCTATAGAAAAATGGACCATAAAAAATGAATTTTCAATTTTTTTTATTAAGCTTTTTCAAAATATTTTTTAATTTTTTAATTTTTGAATATTTTAATTTTTGTTTTGTTTGCAGGTGCTGGAGCAGTGTGGAAGGAATCCGCAGGAAGTAATGCTGAAGAGAAATGCGGAAATGGAGCTGTGAGGAGACAGGGATTTGATTTGCAACAGAGTGAGAGGAGGTCTAAATATTTTCCAGAAATCTTGACAAATTTTTTTAACTCGCTCTCCTTCAGATTTCTTGAAACCCTCCTTAAAAAAAATTTAGATCTGAAAATGAATGATTTTAAAACCCTTGGAATGCAAGATTGCTAGTTGATATTTTTGGAAAGCAATTTTAAATGAAACCCCAACAAATAGATAGCTTGGAGAATCTCGAATTTCTTCAGCAAAAAACTTGCAAGAACTGATCCTGAGGCCAGATCTTACCCTCCAGGGCCTAGAACTGGCTTCAAACAAAATTTTTTCCTTAGACCTGTAACCTACAACCTGTAATGGCAAAATAGAACACCCAAAGATAATATGTGCAAGAAAAGAAACTGAAAACCCTAACTAAATAATTACAATATTCACAAACTGCAGACTCTAAAATAGCCAGATTTCTCGTTATGCCACATAAATATTTTCAGAATTTAAATTTTAATGTGAGATACTTAAGAAAACTCTTCATGCATTCATTAAAAAAAATTCAGATGATAAGCCCAGGATTAAAAAGTAGCTGGGCTCTTTTGGAAAACACAATCCCGGAGCTGGCTGGTTCAACCGAGAACTTCCCCTAACGCCCAGTAAACTCAAAACTTAAGATTTCCTGCACAACTTAAAATCAACCATTAACATAGAGGGAGAAAACAATAATGAAATCCAGATCAAATGGAGATACCTGCCATTATATTTTAGAATCTAAACTATCGTTCAAACCCCAGAGATTAGACAAGATACCTGTGCTTGAATCAATCTTCATCAAGCTATTATCAATGACTGAAAATAAGATTATGCAGAAAAATAAAACAATCTTACAGCATTTCCAGAAGAGTAACACCAGCAAGATTTTCAACCCCAAAGTCTTTCTTTATTGCACAAAAACTGACTACAAGAGAGCTTTCTTTAGCACCAGACTCTCAGATCTAATCTGATCTCAAATGACCCCTAGCACCCTATTTAAAGGAAAAATTTCTGTGATCCATGTCAAAATGATCTCGGCTGTCGATGAGGATCAAGATATCTTTTAATCTTATCCGTTGAAATTTTAATAAATTAAAATTTTGCATTTGTTTACTCAAAAAATTCGACTTACCATTATTTCATTATTTTTTAAAATTTTTATTTTATTTTTAATTATTTTAAATTTTATTATATTTTTATTTATTTATTTTTAATGATATATATGTATTTTAATTATTTATATCTTTTATTGTTTTATTATTATTATTATTTTTTTATTTTTTCCAATTTTTAATTTTTTATTAAAGGATCTTCGAAACTGAAGCCTTTGAAAAAAATTCCTTTAGGACCTAGGGACTTTAGGACTTATGAGGGATTAAAAAACATTTCCTAACCCTCAAGACACTTTACATCATGACTTTTACAATTTTACATCCGAAGGGGAAAACCCATTTGGACAAGACCCTATAGATCACCCAGTTCTGCGACCAAACTATAATCCAACAGATCAACCCACACTAGATTCCCCTAAGATTCTATGACAAAATTTATTCGGATTTGGGGAGTTAGGCTGAAGGTGAAAACTCTGCCTGATCATGGATCGGTGAGACAAAAACCTTTCTTGGAATTAGATTATCACTAGAAAATTAGGTCCACCTAGGCAATTTTCATACATGACTCAACTCTGCTAAGATTATTTACAATTCACACATGTAGACTGGGTTTACAACATAATATGATAAGGTCGACGATGACTATCGAATGGCATGAACATGTCAATCAAGCGCTACCCTTTTGCGAAGAAAAGGGGGTGTACTGCTAAGGGTAGTTGACATGTAGTGGTCAACATCTGGCTCCACTTGGGGACACGTTGCTGCACTATAGGAATGTGAGAATCCAGAATCTGCATCCATGCAACACACAACAAAGTATAAGTAGTGTCTGTCCAAAAAATCATCATATAACGTTAAGCACATGAAAGATATAAGCTCTTCATTTATTAACTATCTAGAAAAGCAAATCTAATCCTAAAACAGAAATGAAAATGCGGAAAAAACAAGGAGTAAGGTTAGAAATATAGAGGATGCCCCATGGCATCAGATGTGTTCAATATAGTGTATACTATGCATTTGCTTGCTTTTAGGCAAATCTGTCGGCTGCTTGTTGGATGTACCATGTCCAATTCTGCATATGGTAGGACTTTTTCCTATCCGAAAATCAAGCTGCTCACGGCTGTTTGATGCATCAAATCTTCTTCTCGTTTTCTTTCTTTTGCACTTTTTCTTCCTGGCAGGCTGTATCGTTGATGACGTGGAACTTTCTGCTTCAAAGCTCTCAGATGAAGTATGTAAGATATGCGTGACATGTCTTTCTTCATTCTGCATCTGCCCTTCAATTATCCACTTTTCAATGGAACAAAGGACCTCATAATAAGATGGAGCTTGCTGCAACCGATAAGGAGGCTCCTGATTTATTGACGTTCCCTGGTTTCTTTCGTCCTCTGACCATTGTTGAATTTTCTGAACTTGTATTTTAATGGCATCTATTTGACTAGAGTGTTCAACCTTCATAGCACTAATTTCCCTGGCATGGTTTTCTTCCATATCTTTTATTATTTTATTGTTCTTTTCCTTTATGGTCATCATAGAGTTTATCTCTTCCTTATGATATGCTTGCATGGCAGCCAACTGATTATTATGATCGAACGTCATGATAGTCATTTCTTCATCCATAGTTAATAACTTGTTTAGCATAGAATTAATTTCCCTATCATGATTAGCTTTCATGGTCGTCATATTTTCCTCTAAGCCTGATAACTTGCTTTGCATAAAACTAATTTCTGTTCATGATTAATCTTCATGGCCTCAATTTCCTTAGCATGTTGATTTTGCATGATCTCCATCTCCCTATTACGTTTTTCCAGGTGGGTGCATAAAGTTCTCACATCATTGGCGTAATTAGTTTGATTGATCTCTATATTTTTTACCAGCAACATTAGTTCTTGTATAATTTGCTTTTGATCTTCCTTTTCGCTGTCATTTGTCCCTGTTTTTCCACTATCATGAATTTGATCTGCAATGGTACAGGTGGATTGCACATTCTGATATGAAGAATTGTCTTGGAATCTTTCACTGACAGCTGGACCTTTTATAAGATTACTTTCATTCAGTTGCACAATTTTAGCGGCACAAGGCAAGCTATCTGGATAACCATATCTATCTTTAAAAGCATTGACAATGTCTTGTAAAGAATTGAAAGAATATTCAGGACAATTATTAAACCAATTCAAAGCATCACCCTCTAAAGAAAAGACAAAAAGACGCATTTTGACATCTTCATGATTATACTGAGGGGGTCTACAATATATGATCATTATACGAGTAAACAAGCCTAGATGCCTTTTAACAGTGATTGAATCACCACTTGAGAACAAAGGTAATTTAGAAATGGCCACTTCCAGAATATCATGGAGATCATCAGTAAAATGACATGGTTTAAACGAATAATCCATGATGAATAACGAGGGACCAAATGGATGATAGAAAGAGATCTCTGCTAAAGAAAATCAAGAGATGAAAGAAGTGGAGTTGCCACTTGAACAATGAGTCAAATTCTAGGATCCAAAAAGCAACCAACAAGCTGATATGAGAGAGGCTTCTTGTCTGGGGAAAATAAATGAAAAGAAATGGAGTCGCCACCCAAACAAGAAATGAATTGAAGAGTAGTCGCTGATATGATGAAAGATAAGGCGATAAAAAGATCCAAATGATGCCAAAAAATGTTGAATCTGTTAGCTCAAATGAGAAATGAGAAAGATGAAAGAATGATGAGAAGATGAATGTCGTTGAAACGCCAAAGACAGAAAAACTCTATCCCCGGCAACGACGCCAAAAAATGTTAGCGTTGCCGGCTCAAACGAATGATAGAAAGATGAACGATGAATGATAAAAATTCTTTGAAACACCGAGAATAAAGTATCCCCGGCAACAGCGCCAAAAAATGTAGGCAACACTCAGATCGGGGGCTGTCACCCTGATTCCCGATCTCTCCGTTTAAGCCTGTCTCCCGCGGCTAAGGGGGGTAGACCCTATGGGACAATGGATGACCAACTGTGGACCAATTGGGTTGGGAGACACGAAGGGAAACAAACGCTTAATTGATTTTATTAAGTTAATAGACTAGTGCCTTAAAGAGCTAATGATTAAATGATTATTTATTGAATATTGCAGAAATATAAACCATGTAGAACATTCATTTATCATCAAATAACCCAAGCGATGTAAGATTTTAAACAAATGCACAACCCCTTTAAATGATCCAGCAATTAAACTTCAAGAAAACTTAAATGCTTTAAATGACCATAAAATTTAAATGTTGACTAGCTACCACTTTCATATAGCCAACTTGTAAATAAACATTTTAAGTGCGTTTAGTAATAGAAAAATGGACCATAAAAAATGAATTTTCAATTTTTTTTACTAAGCTTTTTCAAAATATTTTTTAATTTTAAATATTTTTATTTATTTTTTAATTTTTGTTTTGTTTGCAGGTGCTGGAGTAGCATGGAAGGAATCCGCAGGAAGTAATGCTGAAGAGAAATGCAAAAATGGAGCTGTGAGGAGACAGGGATTTGATTTGCAACAGAGTGAGAGGAGCTCTAAATATTTTCCAGAAATCTTGCAATCAGATTTCTTGAAACCCTCATAAAAAAAATAATTTAGATATGAAAATGAATGATTTTAAAACCCTTGGAATGCAAGATTGCTGGTTTATATTTTTGGAAAGCAATTTTAAATGAAACCCCAGCTAACAGATAGCTTGGAGAATCTTGAATTTCTTGAGCAAAAAACCTGCAAGAACTGATCCTGAGGCCAGATCTTACCCTCCAGGGCCTAGATCTGGCTTCAAACAAAAGTTTCTCCTCAGACCTGTAACCTGCAACCTGTAATGACAAAACAAAACACCCAAAGATAATGTGCAAGAAACGAAATTGAAAACCCTAACTAAATAATTACAATATTCACAAATTGCAGAGTCTAAAATAGCTAGATTTCTCTTTATGCCACATAAATATTTTCATAATTTAAATTTTAATGAGATACTTCAGAAAACCCTTCATGCATTCATTAAAAAGATTTCAGATGATAAACCCGGGATTAAAAACTAGCTGGGCTCTTTTAGAAAACACAATCCGAGAGTTGGCTGGTTCAGCCGAGAATTTCCCCAACGCCCAGTAAACTCAAAACTTAAGATTTCCTGCACAACTTAAAATCAACCATTAACATAGAGGGAGAAAACAATAATGAAATCCAGATCAAATGGAGATACCTGCCATTATATTTCAGAATCTAAACTATCGTTCAAATCCCAGAGATCAGACAAGATACTTGTGCCTGAATCAATCTTCATCAAGCTATTATCAATGACTGAAAATAAGATTATGCAGAAAAATAAAACAATCTTACAACATTTCCAGAAGAGTAACACCAGCAAGATTTCAACCACAAAGTCTTTCTTTATTGGACAAAAACTGACTACAAGAGAGCTTTCTTTAGCACCAGACTCTCAGATCTAATCTGATCTCAAATGACCCCTAGCAGCCTATTTAAAGGAAAAATTTCCAATGGCTAGTTCGAGTGATCCATGTCAAAATGATCTCGACCGTCGATGAGGATCAAGATATCTTTTAATCTGATCCGTCGAAATTTTAATAAATTAAAATTTTGCATTTGTTTACTCAAAAAATTTGACTTATCATTATCATCATTATTTAAATATTTATTTTTTAATTTTGTTAATATTTTTAAATTTTATTAGTATTTTAATTATTTAATTATATATAATATATATATTTTTAGAATTATTTATTTTTATTTTTATTTATATTGTTTTTTTTTTTGTGTTTACGAATTTTTTATTTTTATTTTTAAAAGGATCCTCAAACTTAGCCTTTGGAAAAAATTCCCTAGGACCTAGGACTTAGGACTTATGAGGGGATTAAAACATTTCCTAACCCTCAAGACACTTTACGTCATGACTTTTACAATTTTACATTCGAAGGGGGAAAACCCATTTGACATAGACCCTCATAGATCACCCAGTTCTGCGACCAACTATAATCCAGCAGATCAACACACTAGGATTCCCCTAAGATTCTAATGACAAAATTCATTTCGGCTTTGGGGTTAAGCTGAAGGAAAACTCTGCCGATCATGGATCTGTGAGACAAAAAACCTTCCGGAACGTAGATTATCACTAGAAAATTAGGTCCACTTAGGCAATTTTCATACATGACTAAGCTCTGCTAAGATTATTTACAATTCACACATGCAGACTGGGTTTACAACATAATATGATAATGTTGATGATGATTGTCGAATGGCACGGACACGTCAATCAAGGGCTACCCTTTTGCGAAGAAAAGGGGGTGTACTGCTAAGGGTAGTTGACATGTAGTGGTCAACACGCTGCGATGTTGATCTGCCTGTTGTTTCATTCTCTTCTATGCTAACACGAGGTTATCCTTTAAGAGTTGGAGGACTTGTTGTTGATGTTCGATGTGATATTCCACTGCTTGAACCTTAGAATTTTCTTTTAAATATGATGTGATGGATGGTGGCTGATATCCATGAAGTGCCATAAAAGGGGTCATTTTTGTTGCTGTATGGAAGGAAGTGTTATACCACCATTCAGCCAGAGGCAACCATTTGACCCATTGTGTCTGCTTATCAGATACAAAGCAACGAAGATATCCTTCCAAACATTTGTTTATTATCTAAGTTTGCCCATCAGATTGAGGATGATAAGATGAGCTATGAGCTAACTGAGTACCAAGGCAAGAAAATAATTCTGTCCAAAAATTTTCAGTGAAAATGGGATCTCTGTCACTTACAATAATCTTTGGGTTTCCCATGTAGTTTTTGAAATTGTTTCCATAAATGCAGTAGAAACTGTACTGGCTTTAAAAATGGATGTGATAATGCAACAAAAGTGTGCATACTTGGTAAGTCTATCAACTACCACCATGATGAAACTCTTTCCCTCAGACTTGGGTAAACCTGTGATAAAATCCATTGAAACCTCCTCCCAACGTTGGCTTGGAATGGACAAAGGTTGTAATAAACCCGGGGTCTTAATTGTTTCAGCTTTATTTTGTTGGCAAACTAAAATTCCGCCACAAACTTTTGAATATCCGATTTAAGGCCATCCCAAAAAAATTCCTTCTTAACCCTGTGGTAAGTTTTTAAACATCCTGAGTGCCCTCCTAAGGGAGAAGTGTGCAATTGCATAAGAATCTTTTGTTTGAGTTGCGAATTCATACAGAGATATAAGCGATCTTTGTACCATAACGAATCATGTACTAGAATTTTGTTGTAACTTTCGAATAAGTGCCCACACTTCTTCATCATTCTTCCATTCTTCCTTGCTTCGTTTATCCAATCTGGTTGGATAATAGAAATGGCGCACAACAATGCTTCCACATCCTCATCCTTTCTTGAGAGTGCATCTGCCACCACGTTTTGCTTCCCTTTTTTGTAGATGATTTCAAAGTCATAACCCAACATCTTTGTGACCCACTTTTGTTGCTCTTCAGAGGATAATCTTTGTTCTTAAGGCTATCATGATCCGTTTTTACCTTGAAGTGTCTTCCCATTAGGTAGGGTCGCCATTTCTTAAGTGCATGGAGTATTGCCAACATTTCCTTCTCATAAAATAGCTTTGTGTAAAAGATTTCCCTTGATTGGACGACTTTGAAAAGAAATGGCTCTTTCATATTGCATTAGAACAACACCAATTCCATTTCCTGAAGCATCACATTCCACAAAAAAGGTTTTTGTTAAGTCTGTTGTAGCTAAGACTGGTGCTTGGCACATTGCCTCTTTAAGATGTTCAAAGGCCTTTGTTGCTTCTGGAGTCCATGAAAATGCATCTTTCTTCAATAATGTTGTTAGAGGTGCTGCTATTGTCCCATAATTCTTAACAAACTTGCGATAATACCCTGTCAACCCAAGAAATCCTCGCAGATGCTTTATGGATGTGGGAATTTTCCATTCCTTAATGGCTTTAATTTTGCTAGGGTCTACCTTAACTCCTTCATGAGATACAGATTATGACCATATTTCCACCTCCTGGACTCCAAAGAACATTTTGGATCTTTTTTTGGCATATACATTGTTTTCTCCTCCAATAGTTTGAGCACCTTATCAACATGTTGAACATGACCCTTCCAAGACTTGTGTAGATTAGTATATCATCAAAAAATACTAACACAAATTTTCTAAGGAAGGGTTTGAAAATGGAATTCATCAAACCTTGAAATTTAGAAGGTGCATGGTAAGGCCAAAAGGCATGACCAAAAATTCATAATGACCCTCATGAGTTCTAAATGTTGATTTCGGAATGTCTTCATCTTCATTCTGATTTGATGATATCCTGAACGAAGATCCAACTTGGTGAAGTAAATGATCCATGCAATTCATCCAGTAATTCATCAATGACAGGAATGGGAAACTTATCTTTAATAGTGAGCTTGTTGAGCTCCCTATAATCCAGACACATGCGCCATGATCCATCCTTCTTGTGCGCCAATACTACTGGAGCAGAGAAAGAACTTTGACTCGGTTGAATTATACCAGCCTCTAGCATTCTGCAACCATAC